>APFE030694454.1:14345-83685 GCA_000404065.3 Pinus taeda
ATTACATTCACCCCATAATTCAAAACATTATTCATATTTACGTCATTATTCAGTAGCATATGCAATTATATATAAAGAACAATATCATCATCATAAATGCAGTGGAACATAAAGGAACAATAGAAGAAAATCATTTATGCATAGAGACACCAGGATTTGTCGGAGACCAGGGGAAAACCTGCTATGGGGAAATCCATTTCAAACTCTTCTTCTTATTAGATCATCATCATCAAATGATTTAGAAAAAGAGAGTATAGTGATCCATATCTTCATACATACAACTATTTATCAAAAACAACTACACAATATCCATGAAATGAACCCAACAATGCTTATACTCAAAATTCTAATTCTGAAGCCTGTGACGAGCTATCACTGTCTACGGTCCACTGTCGAACACTACAATCACTAAGAGAAATATTTGGACAACTGAAATTCCATCATTTAGGTCTCGTTCACATAGAGGAGTCGTCATGTGTGTGACGGGGAAGCTTTCAGTCTCTCTCTAGAGCCTACAAGGGAGTGACTGTAGTCTGAAACTGAACTTTTGAAACCCTAAATCCCAGTCGCATGGATGGAGATTTTTATGTGCGACTGGAAGGTATCATTCGCACAAATGAACTTCTGTGTGAGCAACTTTGGTTGACTTCTTCATGTGTTGTGCTAGCGACTGAGACCCAAAACCCTAAAACTGAGATGCGAGCTTTGAACCCTGCAATTTCATCCTTGAGCGAACATGTTTCTCCGCAAACGAACCTCAGACCTATGTGAGCCAAAAAACAAGATAGAAGAGTGTCTCGCGATGATGTCCAAATGAGGTAGATGTCACTTTTATTTATAGTCCTCTAAGGGTGTCCACTTTGCTTTAGGGTCGACCTTACCAAATATGCACGTGTGGGCTTTTCTTCATAAGTACACTTTCCCTTATCTGCTTTGAGATATTTTTAGGTCTATTTAGTCCTCCCCAAAGGAGGAATTCAATGCAATCATTATCTCCATCAAGTGAGCTGTCCAAAGTGGAATTTGAGTGCAGTTTCATATTTTAACAAAACTGGATAAGCAAATTTACCCTTTGTTTGAAGACCTGAAGAGATGGAATAATTTTTATATCAATTATTTTAAGTATGTACAATGAAGTTCGAACTATTTACAAACATACACGAAATGAACTTCATAAAATTAAACATTATTAAAGTGCAAGGTAATGTTATAACATACCACATAAATGTTCTATTCCTGGGGCATCGTGAATTTTCCATGCAAGCATTGCATGGAATTTAAATTCCCTCTGTGCATCTACCGGTCTAGAGATATCATACATAGTGACATTGTTCCATAACTCCACTAACTCATCGATAAGAGGCTCGATATATACATTCATATCTTTGAAATGGTACTTACCTAATTGATTGAACATACAATACATAATTACTACATATATGAGTAAATAAAAAAAAATTATAAGACTAGTTGGTCAAAAACCATGCCTCGCCATTGGGAGGTCACAGGGTCGATTTTTCCTGAAGCCCTTGGGGTTAGGTCTTCTTAGTAGGGTGAGGGGCGATTAGCCCAGACTTTTCTGTGGACGTAGTGACTACTCACTGACTAGGGTGTTCGTGAACCACACTACAAAAAAAAAATATATGTAAGACAAAATTATAAGGCATAATTGAACATATATGAGTAATTAAAAAAATGTAGGACATAATTATGAAACGAACAAGACAAACAAGATGTTATTGTGTTAAAAAAAACTATTCTAAACAAATTAATACCTGGAACAATCATTGTCAACATTATGTGCTCCCTCTTTACTAACTTCCATGGAGGAATGTTATTGTTGATAACAAAAATGGTCCACACCGAGTAAGTAATCTGGGCTCTCCAAATGGATTGACACCATCAATTTTTATTGAAAGCTTAAGATTACGAGGTTCTTTTTTAAACTCTGGCCACTTTTCCTCTATATTCATAAATGTAGATCCATCTGCATGCAATCAAAGAACACCATCTTCACTTCTATTTGTTGCATGGTAATCCACAAGTTTTATTATGCTTTTGCACCTACACAATTTTCACAGACATGGAACTATGGGAGTATAAAGAAGAACCTTGCGAGGCACCTTTTTTGTTACTTTATATGTTTGATATCTACTCTCATCACATTTTCGGCATTTGTCTTTCGACGCATGTTCTTTATATGTTATATCTCTTCCAATAAAAATTTGCTAAGTTCCTTTCTCAATTTTTGTAAATTATGGATGGTGGGGAATTTTGGATACAAACCTAGGAAAAGTGGGTGGACATTAATTAATTTAATGTTATGTGGTAGTGGAGGCCCCAAACATTAGACAAAGGGAAGATTAATCACATAGTGGGATGTGGGGACCACCCCATGATAAAATATGCACCCTCTTGATGGATAAATTTGAATGTCTAAGGAGGGAGCTCGAATTGCTTGGTGAAGGGACCCATGTGAAGGAAGAGAGCCAAAATTATAAATAAGAGGAAGGCAGCGTCATTCAACACTTTTGATCATTTGACATTTTACACTTTGTTGCTTCAGTTGTTCAGATAAGTCACAGGTGTTGTTTAGCAGCAAAAGTTTAAGGAGAAATCTCACCGTATTCTTCAGTGGACCATGAGTGGCACCCTAGGGAGGCAAATTCTACTCATTTTTGGAGTTGGAAGGAAGACCACGGAGGCAGCATGAATTCTGAGTTAGCTAGGACACAGTTCAAGGAGCCACGCAGTGATTTGAGGAGAGAAGAGTCAGAGTGAGGGGTTGTATTGTTGCTAGGGAACTCTTTGATCAATTTTCTGGCATAGGAGGGAGATTTGTAGGGACAGAAAGCAACATTCAAAAACCATTCGAATTCTTGGAGGACCTGTGTCTTTCTATCCATGGACTGCACAGTCCTTTGTTCAGACAACTTGTGGGGTGGCTTGCGAAGGTGTATGAGGAGTTGGGGTGATTTGGAGCTAGATTTCAGAGGATTGTGGGGGATTTTCCATCATTTTGGTGGAGTAGAAAAGACAACATCTGCTATAAGTTACATTTCGTGCTTGTGGAGGAGGGCCAAGCATTTGGGGTTAATTTTGGAGCGTCAAAACTAGGACAAACCCTTTCTAGGTTTTTTTGGGTTAATTGAGGAGAGGCCAAGATTAATTTGGCAGAATTTTATGGGCATATTTGATGGGTCAAACTGGGATCCCAACTCAGCTAGCAGCTGGAGGAGCTAGAAGAAAATTGGGCCGAAATTCTGAGGTCAACATTTGGCCAATTCCTTTGTGGGTTTTTATGGGTTATTAGTGGAGAGACCGGAGTTAAATTCACCTAAATTTTCTGAGCACTAGAAGGAGACCTAGTAGCGATTTCTTGCAGTCAGCAGTGCAAATTTCTGAGGGACAACGTAGAGCTTGGTTGGGGAGAACCACACTTGTGTGCAAGCAGTTGATTTCATCACCTAGGAATTGTTAGCTTGCCTTGAGAAAGCCCAGGTGCATGCATTCTGATCTTATCTCATACCCAACATTTATCTTAATAAAATGGCTCATCCCAGCGTAGATTTTGGCATTTTCTGAGTGTTTAGTGTGGTGTAATTTTGTGTAGTTTTGTGTATTTTTGCTATATTTGCTTTATTTATCATTGTAAATTTCCATTAGGAATATTACATTATAGTAGAGAATATCATCATTATGGCATGCATGAATAGCTTGATACTCCATTCCAATATCTTTCATAATAATGGCATGGAAATCTCGGTATGTACGAGGTAAGACATTTGATAGTGGTAACAAAAAATCACCTGATAATTTACAACGTAAAAAAAAAAAGTAGTTTTTGTTAATGCACAAAACAATATAAATTGTACATATTGCATCCAAATGTTACAAATTAATTAAATGATGATCAATGTACGAACATTGAAAATAAAGGAAAAAATAATTGCTTTATCATGTATATAGTGCTAAATGTCACAAAATATAATACACAACTTAGGAGTCGTAACACACGTGTTTGACAAACCATTCATCACCTTTAAGTTGACCAACAATAATACAGTAAAGAGAAGAGATGTTTCTGAGCCTTCATAAAGAGGTTAAATTGCCCTCTCAAGTACATATATATCAAAATCATGGTCATCATACTGGTTTCCATCCTCATCCATTCCAACATTATTAAATGTCCCTTGGATCAATCTACTTGTCCCATCTTCTTCAACTATGTTATAAATACCATTATCTTCTTCCATAGGATCATTAGCTTGATCCTCAATATTAATTGATCCATGTTCTTGAACAGATGCTTGTACTACAACCACCTTTTCCTCATCAAGCAATGCCCTGGGGGGCCATACTGTACAATTACAATCAATAAAGTAATCTTAGTATATATAGCATATATTTAAACGTCGATATAACAACCATTTACATAAAAGACAATAGAGACTAAGAGAAAGGAAACTTAGGTGAGACCAAGAAACAAAGACAACAAATCAATGATGATGCTTGTGCAATTTATCAAGATATTTAAGAATATGTTGAAAAAATATAAGAAAGATGTTACTTTTCTTGACATGTAGGAAGTGAGACACTTTTCTTGATCTTATTTTGCATTCATCATTATAATGTCATATCCTTTCTTACGTTCACTTAGAGAGAAGAAGTTTTAAGAGGATGGGTGAGCAACCATGAGCTTGGATGAGAGAAGGAAACGAATACAATAAATCAATGTGAGCATGATGCTTGTTCAATTGAGAAAGATGTTTAATATTATGTTGAAAAAATTTAGGAACAGTGAACACATGTGAGTTGTAGGAATGTGTTTGACACATATTGTAATGATATGTAAGAGCTTTTAATGCATAAAAGTGCCCCAAAACTAACTCTAGTGATGTGCAAAGGTGCGACACATATAAGGGTGATCATACTTAAAAGAGACACATGCGACTGTAAGAAGTTAATGATATGTAAGAGCTTTTAATGCATAAAAATGCCCCAAAACTAACTCTAGTGATGTGCAAAGGTGCGACACATATAAGGGTGATCATACTTAAAAGAGACACATGCAACTGTAAGAAGTCATGAAAAAGACACTTACACATGCGAACGGCCTTGAAAGTGACACATGCCAGAGAGAAGATAACATTAAAACTCCACTTATTAAAGTGAAAGCAATCCAAAACGACAGCAGCGAATGTGAAAGCGAAAGTGTGCAAAAGACGACATTTGAGAAAACTCACAAAAATAGAAGTACAAATGCAACCAAAGTGAGGGAGGTTGTCAACAAAAGTGCACACTGAATATCGACATGAGTTGAACATCACACAGGCATGGTCATGATGGATGGTGTTATGCTTGTTTAAGCTTGCATAAAGGAAGTGCGCTTTTTTCTTTAGGAAAGTGGTAGGGAACCCACAAAAGAAATTTTTTATAGGAAACCCTTTTTTACTAAGGCACGACGTTAACTATCTCTCCTTCTACAAAAAATGGGGTATTCTTTCTTTTTTACTACTTATTTGATTTGACCAAAATGTCAAAAACTAACTCCTTTGTACTTAGTGGAAAGTGAATGTTATAGAATAAAAACATTGTGCCTACTTCAAAGGAAATTCAAAATGGAATGTTTTACCTTGCATGAGTAATAATAAGATAAATTTGGAAAAAATAACCATTGATGATTTATCAAACATTTCATTAATCTACACTTTTGCTAGAACTATTATAGCTTTGATATTACTTAAATTAGTTTTCTCACAATTTACAACAAATGAGACCCTTTACTCATCACAAGAAGAGACTTTATATAGAGAATTCTTCACTCTATATCACCTGAGCTTAAAAAGTTAATTATCACCTAAAACATTTTGAGACACCAAGTGCAAGGCTTGTGTCCCATTCCGTTTTCCTTAGAAAATGAGTCTTGTTTATGAGCAAAATAGATTGTGGTTAGGAACATAACATTTTAATAAATTATGGTTTATAAATTTGAACTTTTTAGTAAATAAAGTAATTTATTTTTTTATATTTTTTTCATAATAAAAAATGGTTTTTTATTAATTATCATCTTACTTAAATTAATAAAATGACTCCTTTTATCTTTATCTAATCATCTTTCTCTATAATAATTTTATTTTGAATCAATTTTTTATTTAATTAATCTTTTAATGATATTTATATTTTATTATTTTGTCTTATAAAATTTTATTACAATATATTACATAATTATTTTCCTCTTTCCTAATAAAATGTATTCATTATTTCCATCTTTTAAATTATGTGCATAATATACTTTAAAAACTTATTAATAATGCTCCATAAAAACTCACAATTAACCTCTAAATCCTCTAGGTCCTATTAACTCCCTAAGCATACTTTAACCCTCTAACACCTTAACCCCATTCCCCTAAGCCCTTACACCTCTAGCCCCTAAACCCTTTAACAATAACCCCTTATCCCTAAGCCCATAAAGTAATTAACCCCTAACTCGATCTAACCCCTTAATTGACCCTAACGAAATACATTTACAAAAACAACCTACAATACAAATACATATAATTGACAGTTCTTGATAATTAAAGAACACTCGTCGGATATTCGACGACCGTTCAGGACTTAAAAAAAAAATACATTTAACTTCTGATACTTTTTCCGATTTGATCCATTCCGTCGGATTTCGTCATCGGAATTTCCGCCCAAATGTAGTAGTGTTAGGTGCACACACTTTCAGATCTCCATCAAAGTTCTGGACAACACCATTGGCAGGATGGATCAACAGGGGATCAGACAGACTTCATTAAACGTTTTGGTATGTTGGTTATGCATGGGACCATAGGATGATGAACATACTCTAGTAGGAGCTTATAGGAGGTGGCATCGCAGAGCACCAAATAAGGCATCATATGGAGACAATGTCCTCTCGTTGATGTGTTAGGTGCCGAAGCTACTGAGGTTTGGCCCAGTATTGGTATTCTCGATTGTAAGTGAGGATTTAGGCAACCTAGGTCTATTAGGGAAGATGAGGAGGTGTAGCTCACATCATGTTCAGTACACTAGCAGAGTGGAGATGCAGACTCTAAGCAATATCAGGGTGTGCCCCTAGGAGACAGAATATCAAATCTCACAGGGTGGTATGGAAAGCACAGGGTAGTTTTGTATGCATCACACTGATTCATGAAATGTGGAGTCTATGTATTGATAGCATGCAGGGACCAGAGACGTGGAACAGGTGGATTCCAGTAGTTGTCAGGACTATGCCACAACATATTTGGTTAGGGAATCCAGGGATTCAGTTGGTTGATAAGACATTCCATTCTGTGATGATAAAGATCATTGCGGAGGGTGATCTAGTTCACCTTGGGTTTGACACAAGGGGGATCGTTGAGACCTCCATTGTATGGTGAGACAAATTTATCCTATTGCTGCTTGGGACCAAGATTGACAATGGATGGGTAGACATTGACATCATAGAGATGCTTGGGTAGGATGAGCTTGGCCTCCACAGATATTTTACCATTAGGTTCCAGGAGAGGAGCATACAGTCTACGCACGATGGGCAGTCTTTCATAGTCAGAGTGGCGCAATGTTAGCATGGTGGAACCCATCTGAGACTAGCATGGGATCTAGGCATCACAAGGCTTTGTGGTTCAACTACCATCAGGGGTGAGTTGGTTTCTACATGAGGAGATCATTCAGATCTTCCATTTGGTTTTATTGATTTGTTGATGACATGGGGAACTTCATCGATATGGCAGGATGTTCAACAAGAAGAGATCAAGGGGAGCATGTGCAAGCAAGGGTTCATCTCCACAGGGATTGGATTGTATCTTCGGGAGTCTACTCTTGAAGTGCATGAGACTGATTACTCAGTAGGGCATCTCTTCAAGGAGTTGATCGGGATATTTTTCCCTACCTAGGTGCTCTGCTTACTAGTAATATGTAGAGGACTTCTGGTGATTCCATATTGTTGGATGGCAAGTGAAGCAAAGAAGGATTCACTTGGACTAGGTTGGTATGGAACCTTGGTGACATAGGATTTATTCATGTGGGGTGGAGCAGTGGCAAGGAGTGGTTCAGTAGCACATTTGGGACCCTCGCATTAGCTAGGCTAGCTTTTGGAGCAACAATATATTGCTTGAGGACAAACAATTTTTGGTGGGGAAGATTGTAATGTTCCCAATTTTTGTGAGTGCAAAATTCACTAAGGAGTTTTGCCAATTTTTGGTGTTATTAAATAAAAAGGAGAAAATATTATTTTGTGGGAGAAAAAGCGGAAATTATTATTTTAATGGAAAATGGTTGCAAATAATATTTTATTGGAGAATGGATGAAAATCATTATTTTATTGGAGATTGGTGGAAAAATAATATTTTATTGAGAAAGGAGGAAAATTATCGTTTTATTCAAAATGGTGGCAAAAAGTTTCCTAGTGGTAAAATAATGGGGGAAAAGAAGAATATAGAAGATATAAGGAAGCTCAATGGTGAATTATAAATGGAGGATGTACTCAATTGCAAATGATTCTATTATATTCATTATATTCATCTCTTTCTCAATTGAAAGGAGCTCAAGCGAGTTCAAGAGTTTCAAGCAAAACTCAAAGCTGATTTCGATGTACTTCGAGTGCCACCCCAGTTATCTATTAGGGAAGATCATTTCAAACCTTCTATTGCGCTTATTGCAAAGATATAATTATCCTTATTTATAGGAGGCTCCAACATTAGGGTTTAATTTAACTCCAGGGTCTACTATCGCTAAGAGACCGAGTTTATCTCCAGTGTATGAGCAGAGTAGGACGGGTCTAGTGATCATTTTCATAGGCTTTTTTAAGGGTGGATTGCACCCATTCCACTTAATATCATGGGCCGAGTAGATTTGGCTAAGACCATATTGCTTTCCATATGATTAAGAGGTTGGGTTTCTTATTTTGAAGCCAAGGAAAGGACGCATAAGTGATACCAAATAATCATTCTCTTTCCAGCATTAGAGGTCAAATTTGATTGATATCTTGGAGGCCAATTGTTCCAGTTGAGGTTGTATTCTTCTTCAATGGTTTCAGTGCCATACCTCCATGAGTTTTCCAGAGCTCCACCATCAAGAAGTTGAGTTATACACAAGGAGAAAGGCTAAATTATTTGGTGTAATAGCATTGGACTCAGAGGTCGAATTGTTACGATATATAGAGGGATGAATGCTTGTGTGACTGATAAGGCGGTCTCGGAATTTATGTCTCCTGGGACGCATTATGGTTGTTGTAGAAAATTTATAGTCTAATAGGATATTGAGCTATTTATTACCATTTGAATCTCTATATATTGATGATTTGTGAGTAGCTTCGGAGGTACTCCAAGCCCTAGGGTTCAGGGATTGGAGGACAAAGCGCCACAAGAGTCACTTGTGGGCTTAGAACCCAAGGTAGGGTTTTTGAACCCATTGAGATTTGGGCCAAAACGATGAGCACATTTTGACATGTGATGGATGAGGATGATAGCTCTTAGTGAGACGAATCTAACGCAATGAGAATCATCTCATTCCGAGTTGTAGAAATGGAGATATGAATTTTTGAAGGTCATGTGTAGGATTGCACCCTAAGTGTCAAGGTCGGCTTGTGTCAAATAAGCCTCTTGACAAGTTGGACAACCCAAGAATAATGTTGGAGGAGCCCTTCTATTAGTGTATAAATAGGTGTTGGAGGACACTTTAGGCATACATTTTTGCAACACAAAGACAATGTAGAGGGAGATCATTTCTATTTTGGGTCGTAGACATAAAGAATAGAACAACGTGGAAATTAAAGGTTGGTTCAGGGTCATTTTGTGAAGGCCGAGTGGATGTTAGGAGGGCCGAGGAGCCTTTCTAGAGGGCTGAGGCAGAAAAAATGTCTTTCAAGTCTGTTATGGTTTGTTTGTGGGTGGTTTGTCCCTATCGCTAGCCTTGTTGTAGCATTTTGTGGAAAGTAAGGAGAGGAGAGACCATTGGTAGAGGTAATCGAAACCCTAGAAGGCTATTGTGGGTAGGTTGTGAGCCCTACCAACCTATTTGAGGGAAGAATAACGTAATTTGAGGGTTATTCATGCCCAAAACAGCAGCATAGGAGGAGGAGACCTCTCCAAGAGAAGTCCACAGCAAATGAAGGGAAGTCGCAGGTAATTTGAGGGACTGTGTGTAGGGTTGTTGCAGTATGATATGTGCCCTAACCAGGGATAATGAATGAAAATGGTAGTACAACAGACTTAGAGAAGCATTCGTGTTTTTTGTTGGGTCAATGTGTTGACCAGTTTTGGATCGAGTTGACTAGCAGCCTATGGGTGCCATTTGGAGGACTTTTCGTGGAGGTCAAAAGTCCATCCTAGGAGTAGAACTTGCAGCGAAGGATTGGGTGCCATTAATCTAGAGGAGGGTAGTGTGTTAGCTACCTAAAGTATCCCTAGACAAGCTATCTTGAAGTGACGAAGAAGAGTTGAAGGTTGGGTAAAGATTGTGCCGAAAGTGCAGCACTTTGATGGAAAAAAGTCACTACTAGCCTGGAAGATTGGAGTTCGAGAATTGACCAACCTAGAGAGCGGATTGGATCAACCCATGTACATGCAGCAGAAGTGACTTGCAGTGGTGTCATGTGGCAGCCCTCCTGGAGTCTCAATGTGTTGTCCTTTGAAGGACTAAGGGGCAGCTAGTGAGTAGTACGGAAGCGAAGGATCGGCAGGATAAGATACGACATAGAGTCTGCACAACGAGTTTGTCATTGTATATTTGATACCATAGAATGTTGTATTATTCAGATTGGTTAAATATAATGAATATTGGGTTGTACATTATTGTACATTATTTGTTAAAAATTGTGTATACTTGTGCATATGTAATTTAGTGCTTTATATTTTCCGTTGTGAAAAGTAGTTCTTGTTGAGATTCTTGGTTTGGTAGCGTCAAAGATTTTAAGATTATAACCTAGACCTAAGATCGTGGAAATTTAACATAGTATCAGAGCGTGTCTGAGCTACTTTGGAAGTCAATGAATCAGAGTGTGCATAGTGAAGTACAACTTAAGAGGGACTTGGTCACATTGTAGGTGAAGGGCTCACTACAATGTCGAAGTTGCACGCTGGGATCCGGTATGAGGACAGGTTGGAGGGGTTGTCCAACTATAGTCCATGAAGGAGAAGGATCAAGATGGTCTTACAGGTCAACAAGATCTTGAAGTTCATCGAGAAAGTCATAAAGAAGCCCACTGACCCAAGGTATCTAGAAGTGTACAAGTATTTGGATACAAGGGCGAGATTGCTCATCCTTGATGGTGTGAAGGATTCCCTAATACCTCTTTTGTCTAGGAAGAACACCACACATAATATGTGGATGGATCTTCACAATTTGTTCCAAAATAAGAACGAGAACCGGGTATTGGTATTGGAGGATAAGTTGAAGCCCACCAAGATGATAAAGGGTGAAGGTGTGACTTCATATTTGACAAGATTTTCTCAAGTCAAAGATGAGCTTGCTACAGTTGGGGAGACTATTTCAGATGGAGATATGGTGAGGATTTCCTTGAAAGGGTTCACCGAGGAATGGAAGCCCTTCATCAAAGGAATCATTGCTAGAGAGAAGTTACCAAACTGGAATTGTTGAAAAGTATACAACAAGAAATTCTTGTTGAGAATGCAACAAGATTATGGAGCTTAGTGGAAAGGAGTCACCTTCACTAAGTGGTCCCGCAGGCAAATTTTGGCACAAAGCCTATTTTTAGACTATGTCTATTTTTAGACATATGGATCATGGTCAATGAGTTGCAGGATGTTGTTTATGGATGATTGGTCATGTTGGGAAAAATAGATGGACCTCTATTTTTTGGATCACAGTGGTGTGATCAGAGTCTATTTTTAGATTGCCAGGCAAAAAAATAGAGACAGTCAAATATTATTAGCCCTTAGTAATATTTGGACTATAAACATTATCTTATTCTCTTGAAGCACTCCAGTTGGAGCTACAGATGTGGCACATGCAACTTCCCAAAGGAATCACGTGGTTATGTATGGGTTGACTGAGCTATTGCATGAAAGACTTCAGTTAGAACTTCAGTGATTGAGTTCTGTGGAGTTAGATGAGCAGTTAATGGAGTTGTGTTCAGTTTGACTTAGTTGAACTAGTTGTATTTAGTCTAACTGGCCAACAGACTAAGTGATGAGTTGTGTGAATTAGTTATTGATTAATTCAATAATTATTAACTCATAATGCAACTGAAGAATACATCAGTTAACTCAGTGCATGGACAGTTCAGTGGAGACGAGTGTTAGAGGTAAGTGAAAGGGTGAGTTGTGACTATCAGTTGTGCATGAGATCTTGCACAATCAATGGATTGAGTAATGCCAATGAGGCCAAGGGAAATTGTAGCTTGTGCTCACATGATTTTTCCAAGTAAATACGAGTTTGCTTGAGCCATTATCATTCATTCTCATGCAGGTATTGTGCAGTGGAGGCAGGCAAGCAGCGGAGGAGATTTGAAGATCAAATCTGAGTTTTATTGTGTGTAACAGGTGGAGATAATGTTGGATACTTGTGAAGAGTATTGTACTATGTATTGTTACATGTTCTCAATCAATATAATATACAGATAGTTGGGGTTTTTAGCGAGATTCTTTCCTCGGGAAAATACTGTGTTGATACGTGTGATTGATGCTTCTATATGCGCATGTTATTGTTTATGCTAATGTAGAGGAGGTTATGTATTATGCATGTATTCTGCAATAGTGTATAATCGGGATAATCTCTGTGAATATGTGTCATATTATTCAAAATTTCTACAGGAATAAGTTATGGGATGACTTCATTCAGGAAAAGTTGTGAGACGAGGATCTTCATCCAAAGAAGAAGACTTTCGATGATGATGTGGCACTTGTAGCGTGAATGAAGGGTAAGCAGAAGAAGGACTTGACTAAGGTCAAGTGTTTCAACTATGGCGAGATGGGTCATTTTTTGTCAAGATGTCCAATGAAGAAGAAGGGAGATGACGAGAAGAAGAAAGGGAAGCAGGTCATCGGTGTTGCCACTTCTGCTGAGATAGATGATCTCACCAGGAGATTGGAGGAGGATGACTTTGCCATGATCTCTCATTTCTCGCAAGGTACTATCAATAAGGATGGACTGTACATGGACAATGGTGCGTCGAAACATATGACAGGGTGACAAGAGGTTTTTGAGACTCTAGCTGAATGGGACTCAAAGTTGCACATGGTGTGGGCGACAATAGTTACAAGGAGATCTGAGGATCAAGAGTTGTGTCATTCAGAATGGAGACAGGACAAGTGATGCGGGTCCAGGATGTATTATTTGTATCAGGACTCAGATATAGTGTGATTTCCATCTCGATGATCGAGAACAAGGAGTTTGAGGTCTTGTTCCAGGATGGGAAGGCAAGAATCAGACCTAGAGGCTCTAACTCTGATGGGATTGTGCTTGGAGTTAGAGTGCAAGCCTATGGATGCTGGGAAGAAGCAGGTGCAGCAAGTGTAGGTTCCATAGAAGCAAGTGCAGGCTTCAGAGGTGTAGGTACAGGTTCCCAAGAAGAAGTTCCAAATTCCAAAAACTCAGAGGGAGTCGAGTTCTAGCGAGAGCTTGCGATTCAGAGGAAGACTTTGCAACCCAAGAAGAGCTCGTGGTTAGTGGGGAGCAAGGGTGCTTCCACATCTGGAAAAAAGGAATCATGAAGGGATTGGAAAGTGATATAGGAGAAGAAGAATCAGGGTTCTTCCAGCAATGACAATGACACTTCCGAGAGAGGCGTAGTTCATAGAATAGCGATTGCTACAATTGTGAGCCCCAAGAGTTGGGCAAGTGTTGTGAGTAGTGATGATGATGATGAGTTACTTCCTAGTCTTGGAAGTACCTCCCTCGCTAAGACAGGGTATTATTCTTTTAGTAGCTTGGGAGGTACTCCACGCCCTAGGGTTCGAGAATTGGATGACAAAGCGCCACAAGAGTCATTTGTGGGCTTGGAACCCAAGGTAGGGGTTTTGCACCCATCGGGATTTGGTCCTATTGACCACTACATGTCAACTACCCATAGCAATACACCCCCTTTTTCGCAAAAGGGATAGCGTTTGATCGACATGTCCGTGCCATTCGACTTTCATCATCAACCCGATCATGTCATGTTGTAAACCCAATATGCTTGTGTAAATTGTAAATAATCTTAGTAGATATGAGTCAAGTATGTAAATTGCCTAGGCAAACCTAATTTTCTAGTGATAATCTACGTTCCGGAAGGTTTTTGTCTCACCGATCCATGATCGGCAGAGTTTTCCTTCAACCTAACCCCGAAGCCGAAATGAATTTGTCATTAGAATCTTAGGGGAATCCTAGTGTGCTTCGAGTCTCTGTAAAAGTAATTTGAAAATAATTCTAACTATTTGGTTAGGTTATTACAAATTTATTGACCTGCTAGATTATATTTGTGTCACAGAACTGGGTGGTCTATGAGGGTCTATGTCAAATGGGTTTTCGCCCTTGAGATGTAAAATTGTAGAAGTCATGATGTAAAGTATCTTGAGGGTTAGAAAATGTTTTATCCCCTCATAAGTCCTAAGTCCTAGGTCCTAGGTGATTTTTCCAAAGGCTAGGTTCGAGGATCCAAAATTAAAAAAAATAAAAAATAAAAAGTAAAATAAAATAAAATTTAAAAAGTAAATAAAAATTTTGAAAAATAAAATAAATAATAATAAGTCAAAAGTTTTGAGGAAATAAATGCAAAATTTAAATTTTTAATATATTAAAATGCATTTAAAATTTTCGACGGATGAGATTAAAAGGGATTTTGATCCTCATCGACAGTCGAGATCATTTTGACATGTATCACTCGAATTAGCCGTTGGGAAATTTTCCTTTAAATAGGGTGTTAGGGGCCATTTAAGATCATTCGATCTTAGTCATGTGCTAAAGAAAGCTCTCTTGTAGTCATTTTTTGTGCAATAAAGAAAGGCAGGGGTTGAAAATCTTGCTGGTGTTACTCTTCTAGAAATGTTGTAAGATGTTTTATTTTTCTGCATAAATTTAGTTTTAGCCATTAATGATAGCTTGGTGAAGATTGATTTAGGCACAGGTATCTTGTCTCATCTCTGGGGTTTGAATGATAGTTTAATTTATGAAATATAATGGCAGGTATCTCCATTCGATCTGAATTTCATTATTGTTTTCTCCCTCTATGTTAATGGTTGATTTAAGCAGTGCAGGATATCCTTAATTTTGAGTTTACTGGGCGTTATGGGAAGTTCTCGGCTGAACCAGCCAACTCCCGGATTGCGTTTTCTGAAAGAGCCCAGCCAGTTTTGATCCCGGCTTATCATTTGAAAAAAAAAAATTATGAATGCATGAAGGGTTTTCTGAAGCATCTCACATTACATTTAAAATTCTGACAATATTTCTGTGGCATATTGACAAATCTGGCTATTTAGAGCCTCTGAGTTGTAATTACTATAATTATTTAGCTGGTTTTAGGGTTTTTAGTTTTGTTTCTTGCACATTTTACTTCTAGGTTTTCTATTTTTTCCATTGCAGGTTGCAAGTCTGAGAAGAAAATTTTGTTTGAAGCATAGTTTTTAAAACCGGAACCGGTGACCGGAGCGGTCCACCTAATGAACCGGTTTACCAACCGGAACCGGTCTAACCGGGACGGGTTTGGTCTAAACGAGCTGGTTTTAGAAAAATACATTAAATAGATATTTTTTAATGAAAAAAACTATTTTTAAGATTTAAAACCATGATTCCAAGCCAATAGAGACAAAATATGCAAAGATTGCTCATTTATATACCATGTAAAGGTGAATATATCAAAATGGCACCGAGTGCAATACATATCATCAACAAAATACATAAGCAGTGAGGCTCTAAATGGCCTCTAGAGTGCAAAAACAAAGCCTACAAACTATGGGGCCAGTGGCCTACTACAAGACTCCAGTCTACATATATGATAATACTATAACAGTGATCAACATTATCACTTGAAACTTCTCATGAGTCATCATGATCAAACTCAGTTGGTTGAGTCTCGACTCCCAAACTTTGCAGTCAAAAACTTCTCTATTGGTTCAGTGACTTGAGTCTCAACTTCTGAAGGTATTCTGCCCTAATATGCCCTATTATTTCATTTGGTGCTTCACATGGCTTTACATGGTCTCCTATCCCAGCCAAGTGTTGCTTGAACCTGTTAATACCTCCTCCTTGAATGGATTTTTGGCAATATTTGCAGATCATTTTGCCATCAATCATATCACAATGAGCCCATGCAGTATCTCTGGCTTTTGGAGGCATGATGACTACTTGGAAATGCAAACTAGCTTCCTTAGCCTCCTCCTGAAGATGGCAACTCCACTGATAGCTACACACTATCTCTAAAATAGCTCCAATCCCAACTCCAAGATGACTACTTCAGCAAAAACTCAACACTCTCCAAGCTCACAATCAAACTCACAAACACACATAAACACTCCAAATCAGTTGTGTGAGACAAATGAGAGCGAGAGGGGGCTCTTAAAGGCTTGGAGAGGGTGTTTTTGGAGGGAAAACACCCTTAGTTTCCCCCCAAAACCCCTAAAACGCGGTCAGAATTCCGTTTTTTTAACTTTACAGTGGGCGTGCCTCTAACTAGTCGGTTTATGACGGAACCGGCCGGTTTGATACAAAACCGGCTGGTTCTGTCATGAACCGGGTTTTTTGGCCGGTTTAGACCGGCCGGTTAGACCGGTAACCGGTTTTTAAAAACGGTTTTAAAAACTATGTTTTGAAGCCAGATCTAGGCCCTGGAGGGTAAGATCTGGCCTCAATATCAGTTCTTGCAAGGTTTTTCTAAAGAAATCCAAGGCTCTCCAAGCTATCTGTCTGTTGGGGTTTCATTTCTGCTCAACTCTTGGATTGTGCCAAGTTTCAGCACTACTATTTTTCTGCTCAACTCCTTCCCTCAGCACTCTACCCAAGTATCATTGTCACACCTCTAGCCAGTCTCTCTTCAAAATTCACTCAAAGTCATATTCATCCTACGCAGCTCCTCATTTTATCAACCTACAAACTGGCCCATTCCTTCCACACTGCAAGTCCTTTTCCTACCCGTGGCCTTCTTCTCTCACCTTCATTCTCCCCCTGATCCACGCATTTCTTCACCTGCAGCAACCTCGCTTCTATTCACTACTAAAACTAGTTTCCTTTCTTGTGTATCCTCTCCAAACCTTCGTCGTTCCTCACATCTGCAAACCAGTGGCTCTCTGCGTTAGTGGCTCCACGCAGTCACTCCTCAGCTCAGCTACTCCCTCACACTGGCACACCCAAGCTCCACGCTACCTATCCGCAGCTCCCTTGTCGTGCCCATCGACCTGCAAATCCATTTCTCGGCAGTCGTTTCCCTCGTCCGCGCGATCTTTCTCATGCCGCCGTCAAACACCTGCAAACAAGCGTTCAATTTCTTTTATCTGTGCATGCTCAGGGTTAGTGTAGGTATTCCTTTATTTTTATTTACTATGATTTTCATTTAGTTTAGGCATTAGTTTAGTTGTGTATATTTAGGTTTTGGTAGCGTATAATCTTTCATTTTAGTTTTATATATATGTTAGTTCATTTTTTAAATTCTTGTTTTAGTTTTAGATTTAGACTTCTTTAAATTTAGATTTAATTTTGTTTAAAGTTGGATTTTAATAATAAAATTTATAAAATATAAAATTATAAAATGTTTGAAAAAATAAAAATATAATAATATAATAATAATAATAATAAAATAAATTAAAATAAAAATTAAATAAATAAATAAAATTGATTTTTCTTTTTTTAGATTACTGTTAGTTCAAATTTAGTTTTGGTTCATTTTTAATCAAAAATCATAAAAATATAAAATATAAAAAATCATAAATGTTTTAAAAAAAATAAAAGGGTTCCTTTTCATTTTTTTTTGGGATCTTAGTTTAGAATAGATTTTAGCTTTATTCTAATTTTTAATTTAAAATAAAAATAAAAAAGTTCTTTTAGGATTTAGTTTTAATAATTTTAAATTTCATTTAGTTTAGTATTGTTTTGTTTTATTTAAAACTATAAAAAATATATAAAAATTAAAAAATATTTTGAAAAAGCTTAACCAAAAAATTGAAAATTCATTTTTGGTGTCTTTCGTGATATCTATGTTCCACCGTTCTATAGTTAAATGCACTTAAATGTTTATTTAAAAGTTAGCTATATGAAAGTGGTAATTGATTAGCATTTAAATTGTATGGTTGTTTAAAGTATTCAATCTTTAGAAATTTAATTGCTGGATCATTATCAAAGTGTTGAGTTTATTAAATATCTTGCATTGCTTAGGTTATTTGATGATAAATGATTGTTTTGCAAGGTTCATATTTCTACAACATTTAATTAATAATCATTTAATCGTTAACTCCATAAGGCACTCGTACATTAATTTCTAAATCAATCAGGTGCTAAATCGCCTTGCTATGTCTCCCAACCCAACTGATCCGCAGTGGGTCTTCCTTTGTCCCATAGGGTCTACCCCCCTTAGCCTTAGGAGACGGCTTAAACGGAGAGATCGGGGATCAAGGTGACAACCCCCGGTCTGAGCCTTGTCATGACAATCTGTGTGACAACAATTTTTGGCGTCATTGTCAGGGATAGAGTTTTTATGTCCTTGGCGTTTAAACGACATTCATCTTCTCATTTCTCATCATTCTTTCATCTTTCTCATCTCTCATTTGAGCTAGCAGAGTCAACATTTTTTGGCATCATTTGGATCTTTTCCGCACCTTATTTTTCGTCATATCAGCAACTACTTTTCGGTTCATTTCTTGTTAGGGTGGCGATTCCATTTCTTTTATTTTTCCCAGGCAAGAAGCCTTCCTCATATCTGCTTGTTTGTTGCTTTTTGGATCCTAGAATTAGATTCATTGTTCAAGTGGCGACTTCACTTCTTTCATCTCTTGATTTTCTTGAGCAGAGATCTCTTCCTATCATCCATTTGGTCCCTCGTTATTCATCATGGATTATTCGTTTAAACCATGTCATTTTACTGATGATCTCCATGATATTCCGGAAGTGGCCATTTCTAAATTACCTTTGTTCTTGGGTGGTGATTCAATCGCTGTTAGAAGGCATTTATGGAGTTTTTATCATATAACGTTCATGTATTGTAGACTTCCTCAATATAATCATGAAGATGTCAAAATGCATCTATTTGTCCTTTCTTTAGAGGGTGATGCTTTGAATTGGTTTAATAATTGTCCTGAAGACTCTTTCGCCTCTTTAGAAGACATTTTCAATGTTTTTAAAGATAGATATGGTTATCCAGATAGCTCGCCTTATGCCCCTAAAATTGTGCAATAGAATGAAAGTAATTTTATAAAGGGTTCGGCTGTCGATGAAGGACCTCAAGACAATTCTTCATATTAGAATGTGCCATCCACCTGTACCATTGCAAATCAAATCCATGGATAGTAGGGACAAATTGTAAAAATAGTGTTGACAATGAAAAGGAAGATCAGAAGCAAATTATACCAGAACTAATGCGGCTGGTAAAAAATATGGAGACCAACCAAACTAATTACGCCAATGATGTGAGAACTTTATGCACCCACCTGGAAAAACGCAATAAGGAGATGGAGATCACGAAAATTAAACACTCTGATTACATAACCGACATGCAAAATCAACATGCTAAGGAAATTGAGGCCATGAAAACTAATCATGATACAGAAATTAGTTTTATGCAAATTAAGTTATCAGGCTTAGAGGAAAATATGACGATCATGCAAGCAAATCATAAGAAAAAGATAAACTCCATGTAGCATTTCTTGATGACCATAAAAGAAAAGGACGATAAAGTAATAAAAGATATGGAAGCTAATCAGATATGTCTTCATAATAAGTTATTGACCATGGAAGAAGACCATGCCAGGGAAATCACTGCTATGAAGGTTGAACACTCTAGTCAGATAGATGCCATTAAAATACAGGTTCAGAAATTTCAATAATGGTCAGAGGATGAAAGAAACCAGGGAACGTCAATAGATCAAGAGCCTCCTTATCTGTTGCAACAAGCTCCATCTTATTATGAGGTCCTTTGTTCCATTGAAAAGTGGATAATTGAAGGTGACCTGGATAAAAGCGAAATTAATAATCAGGTTGATGCTCCACGGTTAATCCACCAATCGTTGAAGATCAAGTTATAATTCATGGCCCCTGTGAGATTGATCCATCATCCTTGACAGGGCATATGCAGAATGAAGAAAGGCATGTCACGCATATCTTACATACTTCATCTGATAGCTTTGAAGCAGAAAGTTCCACGTCATCAATGATACAGCCTGCCACAAAGAAAAAACACAAAAGAAAGAAAACGAGAAGAAGATTTGATGCATCAGACGGTCGCGAGCAGCGTGATTTTCAGATAGGAAAAAGTCCTACCATATGCAGAATTAGACATGGCACATCCAATAAGCAGCCAACAGATTTGCCTGAAAGTAGGTAAATGCTCAGTATACACTACATTGAACACATCTAATGCCATGGGGCATCCTCCGTATTTCTAACCCTACTCCTTGTTTTTTCAGCATTTTCATTTCTGTTTTAGGATTAGATTTTCTTTTCATGTTACTAGATAGTTAATAAATGAAGAGCTTATATCTTCCCTGTGCTTAATGTTATATGATGATTTTTGGATGGACGCTACTTATGTTTTATTATGTGTTGCGTGGATTCAGATTCTGGATTCTCACATTCCTACAGTGCAGCAACGTGTCCCCAAGTAGAGCCAGATGTTGACCACTATGTGTCAACTACCCATAGCAGTACACCCCCTTTTTCGCAAACGGATAGCACTTGATCGACATTTCCATGCCATTCAAATTTCATCATCAGCTCGATCCTGTCATGTTGTAAGCTCAGCCTGCATGTGTAAATTGTAAATAATCTTCACAGATCTGAGTCATGTATGTAAATTTCCTAAGTAAACCTAATTTTCTAGTGATAATCTACGTTCCGGAAGGTTTTTTGTCTCTCAGATCCATGATCGACAGAGTTTTCCTTCAGCCTAACCCCAAAACCAGAATGAATTTGTCATTAAA
The DNA here is from genome assembly GCA_000404065.3 of Pinus taeda. Taxonomy (NCBI): domain Eukaryota; kingdom Viridiplantae; phylum Streptophyta; class Pinopsida; order Pinales; family Pinaceae; genus Pinus; species Pinus taeda. The sequence goes on from APFE030694454.1 coordinate 35,426, forward strand.
ATCTTAGGGGAATCCTAGTGTGCTTCGAGTCTATGTAAAATTAATTTGGAAATAATTCTAACTATTTGGTTAGGTTATTACAAATTGATTGATCTGCTAGATTATATTTGTGTCGCAAAACTGGGTGGTCTATGAAGGTCTATGTCAAATGGGTTTTCTTCCTTGAGATATAAAATTGTAAAATTCATGATGTAAAGTACCTTGAGGGTTAGAAAATTTTTTATCCCATCATAAGTCCTAAGTCCTAGGTCCTAGGTGATTTTTCCAAAGGCTAGGTTCGAGGATCCAAAATTAAAAAATTAAAAAATTAAAAATAAATAAAATAAAATTTAAAAAAATAAATTAAAAATAAATAAGAAGTTTTGAAAAATAAAATAATAATAAGTCAAAAGTTTTGAGGAAATAAATGCAAAATTTAAATTTTTAATATATTAAAATGCATTTAAAAATTTCGACGGATAAGATTAAAAGGGATTTTGATCCTCATCGACAGTCGAGATCATTTTGACATGGATCAATCGAATTAGTCGTTGGAAAATTTTCCTTTAAACAAGGTGTTAGGAGTCATTTGAGATCATTCGATCTTAGAGTCATGTGCTAAAGAAAGCTCTCTTGTAGTGATTTTTTGTGCAATAAAGAAAGACTTTGGGGTTGAAAATCTCGCTGGTGTTATTCTTTTGGAAATGTTGTAAGATGTTTTATTTTTCTACATAAATTTAGTTTCAGCCATTAATGATAGCTTGATGAAGATTGATTTAGGCACAGGGAGCTTGTCTGATCTCTGGGGTTTGAATAATAGTTTAATTTCTGAAATATAATGGTAGGTATCTCCATTTGATCTGAGTTTCGCTGTTGTTTTCTCCCTCTATGTTAATGGTTGATTTAAGTTGTGCAGGATATCCTTAATTTTGAGTTTACCGGGCGTTAGGGGAAGTTCTCTGCTGAACCAGCCAACTCCCGGATTGCGTTTTTTGAAAGAGCCCAGCCAGTTTTGATCTCGGGCTTATCATTTGAAAAAAAAAATTATGAATACATGAAGGATTTCTGAAGCATCTCACATTACATTTAAAATTCTGAAAATATTTGTGGCATATTGACAAATCTGGCTATTTAGAGCCTCTGAGTTGTAATTACTGTAATTATTTAGCTAGTTGTAGGGTTTTTAGTTTTGTTTCTTGCACATTTTACTTCTAGGTTTTATGTTTTTTCCATTGAAGGTTGCAGGTCTGAGAAGAAATTTTTGTTTGAAGCCAGATATAGGCCCTGCAGGGTAAGATCTGGCCTCAGGATCAGTTCTTGCAGGATTTTTCTGAGGAAATCTGAGGCTCTCCAAGCTATCTGTCTGCTGGGGTTTCATTTCCGTAGGAAAATTTTGGAAATTTTTTTGGCAGGCTCTTGGATTGTACCAAGTTTCGGCACTGCTATTTTTCTGCTCAGCTCCTTCTCTCAGCAATCTGCCCAAGTATCATTGCCACACCTCTGGCCAGTCTCTCTTCAAAATTCACGCAAAGTCCTGTTCATCCTACGCAGCTCCTCATTTCATCAACCTGCAAACCAGCCCATTCCTTCCACACTGCAAGTCATTTTCCTACCTGTAGCCTTCTTCTCTCACCTTTGTTCTCCCCCTGATCCACGCATTTCTTCACCTGCAGCAACCTCGCTTCTATTCACTGCTAAAACTAGTTTCCTTTCTTGCATATCCTCTCCAAACCTTCGTCGTTCCACGCATCTACAAACTCGTGGCTCTTTGTGTTAGTGGCTCCATGTTGTCACTCCTTAGCTTAGCTCCTCCCTCACGCTGGCACACCCAAGCTCCATGCTGCCTATCCGCAGCTCCCTTGCCCTGCCCGTCGACCTGCAAATCCATTTCTCAGCAGTCATTTCCCTCATCCGTGTGATCTTTCTCATGTCGCCGTCAAACACCTACAAACAAGCATTCGATTTCTTTTATCTGTGCATGCTCAAGGTTTGTGTAAGTATTCTTTTGTTTTTATTTACTATGATTTTCATTTAGTTAAGGCATTAGTTTAGTTGTGTATATTTAGGTTTTGGTAGCGTATAATCTTTCGTTTTAGTTTTATATATATGTTAGTTCATTTTAGTTTCAAATTTATTAAATTCTTGTTTTGGTTTTAGATTTAGAATTCTTTAAATGTAGATTTAATTTTGTTTAAAGTTAGATTTTAATAATAAAAAATCATAAAATATAAAAAATTATAAAAGTTTGAAAAAATAAAATAAAAATTTGATTTGTTTTTTAGATTAGCTGTTAGTTCAAAATTTAGTTTTGTTTTCATTTTTTTAATAAATCAAAATTCATAAAAAATATAAAAAAAATCATAAATGTTTTTAAAAAAAAATAAAAAGGTTCCCTTCCATTTTTGGGGGATCTTAGTTTAGAATAGATTTTAGCTTTATTCTAATTTTATTTTATTTTATTTTTAAAAGAGTTATTTTAGGATTAGTTTAATAATTTTAAATTTCATTTAGTTTGTTTTGTTTTGTTTTATTTAAAAATATATAAAAATTAACAAATATTTTGAAAAAGCTTAACAAAAAATTGAAAATTCATTTTTGGTGTCTTTCGTGGTATCTATGTTCCACTTTTCTATAGTTAAATGCACTTAAATGTTTTTTTAAAAGTTAGCTATATGAAAGTGGTAATTGATTAACATTTAAATTGTATGGTTGTTTAAAGTATTCAATCTTTAGAAATTTAGTTGCTGGATCATTATCAAAGTGTTGAGTTTCTTAAACATCTTGCATCGCTTAGATTATTTGATGATAAATGATTGTTTTGCAAGGTTCATATTTCTGCAACATTTAATAAATAATCATTTAATCATTAACTCCATAAGGCACTGGTACATTAATTTCTAAATCAATCAGGTGCTAAATCATCTTATTGTGTCTCCCAACCCAATTGATCCACAATTGGTCTTCCTTTGTCCCATAGGGTCTACCCGCCTTAGCCTTGGGAGACGGCTTAAACAGAGAGATCGGGGATCAGGGTGACAACCCCCAGTCTAAGCGTTGTTGTGACAATCTGTGTGACAACAGGTCCAAAACCATGAAAACATTTTGACATGTGATGGATGAGGATGATAGCTCTTAGCGAGATGAATCTAACACAACGAGAATCATCGGATTCTGAATTGTAGAAATAGAGATATGAATTTTTGAAGGTCATGAGCAAGGTTGCACCCTAAGTGTCAATGTCGACTTGTGTCAAATAAGCCTCTTGACAAGTTGGACAGCCCAAGAATGACACTGGAGGAGCACTTGAAGGTGTTGGAGGACAATTTAGGCATACATTTGTGCAACAAAAAAACAACGTAGAGGGAGATAATTTATGTTTTGGACCGCAGACATAAAGGATAGAACAACGTGGAGATTAAAGGTTGGTTCAGGGTCATTTTGTGAACGTTGAGTTGTTGATAAGAGGGTCGAGGAGCCTTTCTAGAGGGCTAAGGCATAAAAGATGTGTTTCAGGTCTGTTATGGTTTGTTTGTGGGTGGTTTGTCCCTGAAATAAAATGTTGTTGGCCTTACTGTAGCATTTTGTGTCAAGTAAAGGGAGGAAAGACCCTTGGTAGAGGCAATCACAACGCGAGAAGGGTGTTGTGGGTAGACTGCAAGCCCTACCAACCTATTTGAGGGTAGCATAAGGTAATTTGAGGTTTATTCATGCCTAAAACAACATCATAGGAGGAGACCTCTCCAAAAGAAGGCCGCATAATGGAATTCGCAGGTAATTTGAGGGATTTTGTGTAGGGTTGTTGCAGTATGTTATGTGCCCTAGCCAGTAATAGTGAATGATAGTGGTAGTACAACAGATTTAGAGCAACATTCGTGTTTTGTGTTGGGTCAATGTGTTGACCAATTTTGGATCGATCTGGCTAGCAGCCTATGGGTGCCATTTGGAGGGATTTTCGTGGAGGTCAAAAGTCTATCCTAGGAGTAGAACTTGCAATGAAGGATTGGGTGCCATTAATCTGGTGCAGGTAAATGTGTTGGCTACCCAAAGTAAGGTCATTTTTCATCGAGATGTCCATGAAGAAGGGAGATGACAAGAAGAAGAAAGGGAAGCAGGTCGTCGGTGTTGCTACTTTTGTTGAGATAGATGATCTCACCAAGAGACTGGAGGAGGAGGACTTTGCCATGATCTCTCATTTATCATAGGGTACTATCAATTAAGATTGATGGTACATGGACAAGGTTGCGTCAAAACATATGACAGGGTCATAGGAAGTTTTTGAGACTCTAGTTGAATGGGACTCGAAGTTGCACATGGTGTTGGACAATAAGTGTCAGAAGGAGATTCGAGGATTGGGAGTTGTGCCATTCAAAATGGAGATAGGACAATTGATGCAGGTCCATGATGTACTATTTGTACTAGGACTCAGATATAGCATGATTTCTGTCTCGATGATCGAGGAGGAGTTTGAGGTCTTGTTCCAAGATGGGAAGGCAAGACTCCGACCTAGAGGCTCTAACTCCGATGGGATTGTGCTTGGAGTTAAAGTGCATGGTTTATATAGGCTGACGGGCAAGCCTATGGATCATGGGAAGAAGCAAGTGGAGCAGGTGTAGGTTCCAGAGAAGCAGGTGTAGGAGCAGGCTTCATAGGGGTAGGTACAGGTTCCCGAGAAGAAGGTCCAGATTCCAAAGACTCAAAGGGAGTCAAGTTCTAGCGGGAGCTTGCAGATTCAGAGGGAGACTTTGCAGCCCAAGAAGAGCACGTGGTTAGTGGGGAGCAAGGGTGTTTCCACATCTAGACAAAAGGAATCATGGAGGGATTTGAAAGTGATATAAGAGAAAGCAAGGTACTTCGAGCAATGACAGTGACTCTTCCGAGAGAGGTGTAGTTCACAAAACAAGGATTGCTGCAATTGTGAGCGCCAAGAGTTGGGCGAGTGTTGCGAGTAGTGATGATGATGATAAGTTACTTCCTAGTCTTGGAAGTACCTCCCTCACTAAGAGGGAGTGTTGATTTTTGAGTAGCTTGGGAGGTACTCCAACAACTAGGGTTCGAGGATTGGAGAACAAAGCACCACAAGAGTCACTTGTGGGCTTGGAACCCAAGGTAGGGGTTTTGAACCCATCGGTATTTGGGCCAAAACCATGAGCACATTTCAACGTGCGATGGATGAGGATGATAGCTCTTGGCGAGACGAATCTAACGCAACAAGAATCATCTGATTCCGAGTTGTAGAAATGGAGATATGAATTTTTGAAGGTCATGAGTGGGATTGCACCCTTAGTGTCAAGGTTGGCTTGTGTCAAATAAGCCTCTTGACAAGTTGGACAGCCCAAGAATGACGTTGGAGGAGCCCTTCTATTGGCGTATATCTAGAAGGTGTTGGAGAACACATTAGGCATCCATTTGTGCAACACAAAGACGGCGTAGAGGGAGATCATTTATATTTTGAGCCACGAACATAAAGGACAGAACAACGTGGAGATTAAAGGTTGTTTCAAGGTCATGTTGTGAAGGTTGATTTGTTGTTAGGAGGGTCAAGGAGCCTTGCTAGAGGGTCGAGGCAGAAAATATGTGTTTCAGGTCTATTATGGTTTGTTTTTTGGTGATTTGTCCGTGAAATAAGATGTCACGGGCCTTGTTGTAGCATTCTGTGGCAAGTAAAGGAAGGACATGCCCTTGGTAGAGGCAACCGCAGCCCTAGAAGGTCGTTGTGGGTAGGCCGCAGGCCCTACCAACCTGTTTGAGGGCAACGTAGGGTAATTTGAGGGCTATTCATCCCCAGAACAATAGCATAGGAGGAGGAGACCTCTCCAAGAGAAGGCCACAACAAATGAAGGGAAGCCGCAGGTAATTTGAGGGACTTTGTGTAGAGTTGTTGCAGTATGTTATGTGCCCTAACCAGGGACAGTGAATGACAGTGGTAGTAGAACAGACTTAGAGTAGGATTCGTGTTTTGTGTTGCGTCATTGTGTTGACCAATTTTGCATCGATTTGACTAGCACTCTGTGGAGGAATTTTTGTGGAGATCAAAACTCTATCCTAGGAGCAGAACTTGCAATGAAGGATTGGGTGCCATTGCTCTGTTGGAGGGCAGTGTGTTGGCTACCCAAAGTAGCCCTAGACAAGCTATCTTGAAGTGACGAAGAAGAGCTGAAGGTTGGGTGAAGATTGGGCCGAAAGTGCTGCACTTTGATGGACAAAAGTGACAACGAGCCTAGCGGATTGGAGCTCACGAATTGGCTAGCCTAGAGAGCAGACTGGATCAGCTTGTGTACATGCAACAGAAGTGACTTGCAGCAGTGTTAGGTGGCATCCCTCCTGGAGCCTTGATGTGTTGTCCTTTGAAGGACTAAGGGGCAGCTAGTGAGCAATACGGACACCAGCAGGACGAGATACGACATAGAGTCTGTGCAGCGAGTTTGTCATTGTATCTTGTATACCATAGATAGTTGCATTATTCAGATTGGTTTAATATAACGAAGAATGGGTTGTACATTATTGTACAATATTTGTTAAAAATTGTGTATACTTGTGCATATGTGATTTACTACTTCATATTTTCCAATGTGCAAAGTAGTTCTTGTTGAGATTCTTGCTTGGGTAGCATCAGAGATTTTAAGATTCTAAGCTAGACCCAAGATCATGGAAATTCAACATCTATCAGAGAAGAGGGTACCGAACCATTGTAGTTTCAAAGGAGCATTTGCTTGAGGAAATTGGTGTCAATCACAAATAAGAGGAGGTCAAATTGCAGAATTAAGGCGTCACTGGATTCACATGAACCAGCATTGAAAACCACAATGCATATACCTATAGCAACTGATTTATAAGAGACCCATATGCCTGTAGCAACCTATTTTTAGGAAGCCGAGTTGGTTTCAAAAGCATTCCAACTCTATGCATTGGTGCCAAATTTTAGATTTCAGAAAGGAGAATTGTCTGTGAACTGAAGATGGAGAAATTGTCAATTGTGTACACCTACAGTCCAGATTTGGGTCTTGAACTATGCCTGTATCAGCATATGTAATCTTGAAGGCTGAATTAATTTCTAAAGCACCTACAATCAACAAGTTTAAACTCCTATCAACAGAAGTGTGTTCCAGGTGTTTCCTTCCCAATGACTTTGTAAATATCTGGGAAAATTGCACTAATTAAGATCAGACTTAGCCCTGTTAAACAATGAATTTACTCTCAATTAAAGATCTGATTTTCCATTATATCATTCCACTGATTCATAGTTTATCACTGTGTATTTCTGAATTGATTATCTCAATGTAAAATGCCTAATTTGATTGGGTATGGTACCTAATAATAAGATACTCATTGCTGAAGTTAAATCTGAAGTTCCACTTGTCACCTCGAAGAGTTTGAGTGTGCTTTGACAGTTTTATGATAATGCATTGGGAATTAATGTTGGAAATACTAAGATGAGGGTGAATCAGTATTTCTTAGCAATTAGTAACTTATTAATATTTTCAGAGCATTAGTTAATCTTCCGCAGTTGTTAAAATCCATAAATAAACAGTGCACAGTGAACACAGATTTTTAGGTGGAAAACCCCCCTCTGGGTCAAAAACCACCAAATTTTTTTTAATAAGTTTTTTTAATCTTCAACTCCAACTGAAAAGAAAGCTACAACTCCCTAGAACTCTAGAAAACATTATTTTCTCTCTCACTAGAAGGGCACTCCACCGCCCTGGTTTTATCAGCAATCAACTAAAAGGATGTCCCAACACCTAGCAAGCTCCAACTTTCCCTAGCACCACCCTACCACCCTAAAAAAAGACAAAAAGTTAATATAAAATTGTGAACTCCTGTACCAAGGATAATGATCCACTTTACAATGATATACAATGACTTTTCGCCAACTAACCAATGAACCCTGGCACTTAAACCCTTGTCCTAACAAACCTATGACCAAATGACTCTTAAAATTCCCTTTTCAATAATTCCTTTACAAATTTTCACAAGGCTCTGAATTACATACCACTACTTATGGAATGATTTTGAACTGTTGTACAAAATGCCTTTGATGTGAGTTGATGTTGATGATGAAACTTGGAGTGTTCTCTGCCTTTGTTCACTGTAGAGAATGATCAATGATGAAAGACCTTTCTGCCAATGCCCCTCAAATGCACAATATCCTTAGGATCAGAATTTCAAGACCCAAACTGCAATGAAAGCCTCAGTTGTCTAGATGAAGTAACTAATCTGTCTTTGATGATAAGGTTGTACTGTAAAGAAGACAGTCCTCTAGGTACCACTACTTACTTTTTGAAACTGTTGTAGATCACCCTCTCTGACAGCAATGATGCTATGCTCACTAATGTTTGATCTTTCAGTCAACTATTGTTGAAAATGCACTTCTATCTGGAGCAATTTTGTGTCCTTATGATCGGTAATAAATAGACTTACCACTATCAAGATTTAGTCACTAAAACAATACTATGAAACTCTTCTTGTCCTTCTAGGCTGCCAAACTTCTTGTAGATGATGTCTTGAGGAACCACTTGAAGATGAAACAATGAGTATACTTCAAACTGTTGTCTTTAGTAAATGTTGATGACTTCAACTGTTATACTGCATATTGCCATAGGGAGTATCCTTGACAAAATCTCCAGCAAACATGTCACTGTACAGTTTGAATTTGAGTGAAGTCGGCTTAATCTGGATAGTAGGAGTATCTATATATCTATGTCCAGATCATTTACTCTACTAACTTAATCAATTTGCTCATAAACTAGCTGCGAGTCACTAAGATATTCAATGGTGGAAGAAACTTTTGATAGGAAGACAGGTCGCACTTCATAGATTTGATGTGACTGTGGCTTGAACCTTAATGAGTTGGCTTCAACACCGTATTGTTCACCGTAGCATGTATATATATATATATAGGCAGACCTTTACAATGAGCCCATGACTGTGTAATGAACAAGACCTAGATCAAGATTTAGTCCTCCTACTGCTCAAAAATACATTTCTGAATCACAAGGTAAGATCCTCAAATGGACCACAGGGTAATGAACTTCTGTAGCAATATTAGTGCCCTAGAAAACAACTTCTACAAAAACTTGATGACTGAGCCTTCTTGTCCTAATATTTCTGTGCAATTAGGTGTCAAATGAAGCTTCTTCGCTAGTTCTGTAACAAGTGCCCTAGCCGCAGGTATAATCACTAAAGGACCGAGATTTACAAGCAAAACTGCCTTGCTGCCTCAGTGAAAAAGTGCCCTAATGAGGGCCAAATTGTAGGTCTTCCATCTGCAATGAGAAAATACCAAGCCAATCCCAAATATCTTGACACTATATCACAGGACCGAAGGTACAAAACCACAGGTCCAAAGTTTATAGACAACCACAGGATCAATCTTCTTGCAAGGTGACCTCAAATGAACCTCCCAACCAAAAAGAAAGGTAACCAAACCCTTTCCCTCTCTCTTGATCTGTGTGTTTCTCCTCGGGGGGTCGAAAATTTCAGAGTGGTCTCTATTGATTCTTCATTGCAAGTACATACATGTGAGGTAAGGTACAGATCTCTTTTTATAGATGAACCCTTAACTAGAAAGGGCTTCAAAAGATGATCATTGGAGGAGACGTTTTAGGAGTAAAATTTGAATATCCATGCCTTGTATCTTAAGCAATGAAGGCCGCTTCCCATGTGGTGAATGAATTTGACCCTTAATGTTTAAAGGATACTCCTTATGGGTGCAAAACGATTTGATGCCCTCTCACAAGGTGATTGTTCTAGAAAACATGATAAAAAAACCCTCATGCTTGATGTCTAATGATCAACAATCAAGGACAGAGTCCCATGTCACCGCCCCTTGGCGTTTTTGCCCACTCAAAGTAGGGCATCTCCTGGTGTTGCTTGGGTTAACATCAATGACAACCACCTATCAACAATTAAATGAGGAAATGAACCTACAGCCTATGTTTCTAAACTGTTTGACAAAACTCACCTAAGCCAAATTCAGTGAAACCCAAATATTTCAGTGGAAAATTGGGACTTTTCCAGAAGGGGAACATTACAATAAATGCCATTGATGTGGACTTGAATGTGGTTATGTTGCATTTGTGATTAAGAATTAGTATCAATATATTGTAAAATAGCATTGTATTCTAAGACCTCCAAGTTGCCATTAAGCTTGAATGTAATTGTCGTGTACTTGTGACTAAACATATATCGTAAAATAATGTTGGATGAGAAATCTCCAAGTTATCATTTAAGGCTGGAATTTCAAAATTAAATAGGCTGTTAAATTTGATGGTTTTGACAAACTCAATGTCCATGTTGACAATTTTGATGAACACTGTTCATGGTTCTGGAAATTTTTTTCCAGATTTCCATCCCTGTTGTCATTGATTTCTGTTTGCAACATTATTGTCATGTGTACTCATTTATGCCACAGCTCAACCACAAATGAATGTTAAAGCATACATCATGTGTTTCCTGTTGTATGAGTATGAACTTTGAAGTTTAACAATAATGAAATTCCATATTGTATTTTTTTGTAATTTTTTTAATTAACCTAACAAATGGTCATCTCAAATTTTTGAGCCAATGACATGATAAATAAATTATTTTATAATAATTAAATTATTTTATTAAAAATCTAATGTTTAACATTAAATTAATTTATAAAGTTAGTAACTAATATAATAATCAATTTATAATACTCCTAAGTTGGCTAAAGTGACTTAGCCACCTAACTCCAACCTAACTTTCAATTTAACAATGATCACATTAGTTACTTGACAATTAATAAAAATGATTTATATATCATTCTATTTTGTCTAGTGTTCTAACATTCCCTTTTAATACAAAATTTACACTTGCAACTTATTATTCTCTCACATAAGGAATCTTGTTACTATAACTTGGGCTTTTTCCTTCATTGACTCAAAGTTCAATTCCCAAGAAAAAATGGAATCCTCATAATGACATACCCAAGGGTGTAGTTCCGTCAACTCAAACAATGCCAGAAGATATAAATAGATTTTGGTAATGGGTTGGAGGAAATAAGTCCCCAACTCTAACCACAAACAAGGGGTGTTGTTGAAAAAATACATAATAAATACCAAACTTTTTAAAAGATCTCTCATCTTAACTGTGATCTTTCATGAGCTTGTTACCAACCTTTTCATCCTCACTTCAAATGTGTAAAACTGCCATCCCACTTTTTCTACCCATTTTTCCAACGTTTTCCTTCCAACAACTTTCAAGGATGAAGCCTCTACAAGTGACTATGTGAGCTTTGCCTACTACAACTATTATCTCATCTTTACAATATGATTGATCCAGTAGACCAATTTATAAAAAATTGCTAGCTCCTCCTCTCATAAAACGTCAAATCTCTACCTACTTGATTTTCCTCTTAGCCTTTCCTTAAGAATCAATAATAGTTCTCAAATCTCCCTCAATGACTGAGGTTGGATATCCTTGAGTTATAACTGTTGCTAGTCCCATTAGTCAGTCTTTCCTTCAATTATATATTAAAAGTGTCTGTAATGCCTTTGACGAATGTGAAAACAATCAGTCTATGCAAACATTTTTCTTTTCTAAATTGGCAAAATCCTTGGATGAGTTTTCTTGGTAAGGGTTTAAGAAGCTCAATTTAACACAGAAATCCGTAAAACTCGATCAACACACATAATTATAGAGCTCTATGTCACCTGTCGTTTGAACTATGTTATTTGCATGACAATCTCAACTACAAGACCACAGCTCGATGGACCTATCTCATATTTGTTGCACTTCAAAGCCACCAAAGTATTTGACAACGAAAAATATTAAATTGTTTTAATTCATCATACTACACTAATGACAAACTATATTAACACATTTATGATGTGATTCGTTACGCACCAGGAACACTTGTGCTGACCTAGTAAAAAAAATTATGGCTCGATTAATCTCCATCATAGATTGCATCTATGATCTTTTGTGCAATGACCTTATTTAAGTCAAACTAGACAAAAAATTGTATCACTATCATGCACCTCGTGGACCTTCTATTATTTAGTTTATAGAGGTAAACACATTGTAAACTATTTAAACACAAATGCACCACCCACGTTCATTTTGCATTTTACTTCTACGATTGTATTGACGCTTCACAATTTTTTCAATGGTACTTAAACGACTCTCATATCCGAATTCCCTTTATCATATAGAGCTAGTCATTGCACCCAATTAAGCCCTCAGGTAACAAGAACCGAACTGAATAGAATACACATGATAAACATTAGATTTTGACCAGAAAAAATTGTACACATCTGTGAGAGATGCACTACTGGTGTGCATCCATTGCTGCGTTTCTAAACTGCTTGTACTACTCCTAACCGGTATATCCCTTCATCACATATAATTCAATCTATACAATTTGTATACGAGGGATTTGATTACAGTTGAACAGAGGGTTGCCAGGAAAACTTGCGACTATAATGACCTCATTTTCCCCAAAAGAATTCAGCATGGCTTGACATATCTATCACATTATCTTGTTGGAAGTTGCAGATAGTAGGCATAACTTTGCACATACTCAAACTCAGGTACAGATGCTATTGCTTCCGTAGTCTATATTCCCCATCATTAACTTCCAACTTGTCTTCAGATACAAGACGAGACAAAAACATCTGCAACTGATGTAATGACAGGTCATAGACATAAAATCCATGAGAATGATCCTGCAAGACCAAAGAAAAGGTTAGCTATCAAAAGGCTTGTTGTAAGTATTATAAGCAATTTCACTGCTAAAAACTGATGCTTTGGGAAATTTCAAATATGCACTTACACCAAGCCTTTTGTGTATATCTTCAAGCTTCAGAGTAGGAAAATTTGTAAGCATTCCCTTGACAAAAACCTGCAGAGATAAAATAAGCAAAGGTTCAAGGCCACTGCTGAAAAATAAAATCTAAGCCTATTATAAGTTAAAAGGAAGATCAGGAAGATAGCCATTTTGTGCGAATCTCGCAGAATAGGTACTCTAAGGGCTACTTTCTACAACTATATATATTAAATCAAACAAAAATATGTATACATCACAGAGATGGTTTGATTAAGATAAGAACTGAGGTTCCATGACACTGACAACATAATTTTTGACAATTTCAAGTCACTTTGCTGCTTATGTGCAACCTATTTAAAAGAATCTTAATTTAGCACATTGTGCTACAGATACTATAACTAGTCTAGTACAACAGAGAACTAACAGTTCAAATGACAGAGAGACATTTCACCATGTAAAATAATAGAGTAAATTAAACTAAAATTATGCAGTGTTTTGAAGTGAAACAAAATAATATGAAAGAGTACATAATGAGGTAATTTAAGATACAGCGCAATACTCAAGTTTTAGTCAAAGTTATATAACATAACAGAAATCTTTCCTTGAATTCCCTCGCACAGTAATGTATATTCTGTCTGAACTTTATTCCAAGTTATCTATATGAGAAATGACCCATTATCTAACACATATTTAATGCCAATCTATGTAGATAATTACTATCATTGCAAAGAGCTGGATGTTGATAATGGATATGGCTCAAATTGAGCAACATGGTGGTCACCAACAGAATGTCCAAAATGAAACAAAAATGAAATACAGAAGGCTTGTGCAAGGACACACTGAGCTTGTTTTTATAAGTGAATGAAATATATAGATGAAGAAAGAGTGTCCTTTGAAGGAAGGACCTGTCCTAACTAAATGCCACCTCATAAGGGATAGGGAGGCAATGGCATTTATTTTTTTTTGGACTAATCACTATAACATGGATGCAAATTTCTCTATGTGTAAAATTTTGTGGCATCATCATCCTATTTCCTGTGGATTATGAGTTATGTTATGCATCTAGTTTCTAAGGGAATATGCGAGTTTTATAGGCAAAATCGATGGCATATAGAGAGCCATGTTCTGTGATATCCTGTCATATTCATAATGGAAATATTAAGTGATAAGAGCCAAGAAATTCTAAACATGCAACCAAAAACTGGAAAATAAGCAGAAATATCAGTTTACCAGCAATTCACACCAAATAATCTAAGACATATTATTATTTTTCATGGAATGGGTACAATAAGTTGGAACAAGTGCAACTGAGTGTGCTAAAGCAAGCTACACAAGTCTCAGGTGAAAGGAATGTTGCCCAAGCACTAGAGAGTGCTTATCCTCCAACCCCTGCGCTGGCCCAGTAATTCTGCCGCTTTTGGCTGAAGTAGAACTGGCGTTTGGACCCTCTAGAGTGCTTAGAAAATTCTGCAAAATTGGTTGTAGGCTCCACTGCTCTGAAAAGCCCACAAAATAGGGCATAATTGGCTCTTCAGCAGCAAATACACACCACCAGAAACCCAGCTGCAAATGATGCCAAAATACTGAGAAATCCCTCCACCAATTCACCTTATGACTCCCTGCAATTTCCAACTCCAAATTCCTGGTATTCTCTCCCACACGAGCTCAATGCCTCAATAACTGTGTAGGCCATAACAATCTGCCTCTGCGCATGCCCAGAAATAGCAAATTTGGCCTGAAGTATGGCCTCCCTACCAGCCCTGCAAAACACCAGAAGTCCTTAGAAAATCCTCAAGGAAATTTTCCGACAAAAGCCTGGAATCCGATCTGCTCTAAATCTGACTCTCCAAAGGAGTGTGTGTTCCTTTTCTATGCCCCACCTGTTCCAAATAATGACTGAATGTGCTTGTAATTTCTCCCGGAACAACTCTTAAATGTAATGATAATCTCCCCCAGAGTGGCACTTGAAGCCCACTGAAGGAGTTGAGGTTTCTGCTTGGAAATCTCATGTTGAACAGCACTGCGTAGCCTTGGCTCAACAGTGCAAGCATACAAGGGGTTTCATTCTCAGATTAGCAAAAGTCCTAGAATGAACCTTCCTCTCCTCCATTTATCTCTGTTGCCTCCTTTCTCCTCCATGTGGGTCCCCAAATTCAAATTCCCTCTTCTCTCTCCTCCCTAAGTCGAATTCCTCTTAAGGGGAATTCCTCTTAAGGGGTACGAATTATCTTTTTGGGAGTGTCACCCACATCCCACTACATTCTTAATTTTCTCTTTTCCTCTAATGTTTGGTGAGCCTTTTCCCTCAAAATTCAAGTGGGGTCCTTTTAACCCACTTTTCCTAAATCAAAAAGAAAAAATTGTACAGAAATGTATTTACTTAGCAAAATTGCTAAGTGAGGCCATTACAGTCCTCCCTGCCCAGATGTTGCTTGTCCCCAAGCAACTGCAGTGATGGATGTTCAAGTACCTATTCTCCCTCCCAAGTGGCATCCTCCTCAAGTAGGTCCTTCCACTTAACCAGAATTCTCCGATAACTCTACTCCTGGTCTTCCTCTCCCTCATCTCTAAGATGGCCTCCGGTACCAAAACCAAATGCCCCTCACTGCCCTTGGGCAGAAACTCCATAGTAGTTGTCACCTATTGTTCCAAGGCCTTTTTTAGCCATGAGACATGAAACACATTGTGCACCTTACTCCCTGGCAGGAATTCCAGCGCATACACTACTTCTCCCACTCGTCTAGTTACCCTATATGACCCATAGAAGCATGGTTTGAGCTCCTCAACTCCCTTTTGCTTCGAAGTGGATTGTCTATATGGTTGGAGCCTGAGAAAGACCAAGTCCCCGACCTCAAAGTGCCTCTCAATCCTATGTTAGTCAGCATATATCTTCTGCTAGTTTTGGGTGGTCTATAAGTTGTCCTTGAGAGCACTAAGGATGTCTTGGCTCTCCTGGATCCAATCTTTGGCCCTTGGGGCCCTTCCGTCTCGAAAAATCATGTCAACAAAAATCAAAGCATCGTAACCATATAAAGCACGGAACGGAGACATACCGACAGACACATGATAGGTGGTGTTGTAGCAATACTCCCCGAGGTGTAGCCACTTCACCCACGTGGGTTGTTGTCCTATCACATAGTTATGCAGGTACCCATCCAACCACTTGTTCACGATCTCAGTATGCCCATCAATCTGGGGTGCTAACTTGTAGTGGGTGTGAGCTCGGTCCCTACCAACTAGAAGAGCTCCTACCAAAATGCTCCATTAAATCGGCTATCCCGATCACTAACAATGGTCTTTGGAAGACCATGCAATATGAAGATCTCTCGAAAGAATAGCTTTGCCACCTGTGATGCAGAAGATCTGGCTGGAATGGCGAAGAAATGGGCAAACTTGGTCAGTGTATCTACCACCACATAAATGCAGTCATGCCCCTATACCATGGATAGCCAGCCCTAGGATGAAATCCATGGATATGCTCTCCCACTTCCTCTCACGAATAGGAAGAGGTTGAAGTAGACTTGTCGGATGTTACTAACTTGTGGACATGGTTGATAAATATTATAACTTCTAGATGATTGATGTTATATGGTTCAACCTATGTTTTTATGTTTTTTATATCTAATTCATCATTCTACATGCTTTTGTTGACACATATGCATCAAAATATAAAAAATATATATATTATATAAAAATTTGCTCCCCGATTTGTTCCCAAACCGGGAGCTTTTGAAAATGTTGCTCCTACTCCCGCTCCCAAGTAACCTTGGATGTGACAACTCCCCTTTATTCCTCTTACAGGCATCACACTCCTGCACATGCCTCAAAACATCTCCCTTGAAGCCCCTCCATGTGAAGTGCTCCCTGATGGCCATGTAGGTCTTAAGAAACCCCTGATGAACTCCCAGTGGAGAGCCATGCGCAGCTTGCATGATCTTCTCCCAACTGGGAGCCAGGCACCAAATAAAGCTGATCCTTGTAGTAGATCACATCATTCATCACTTTGTACCTATCATCTCTCGCTGCAACATCCAAGACCTCACATGCATGTGGGTTCTCGGAGTACACCAGTGATTGTGCCCTCCAATCTTGGGCAATGCTCACAATGTTCTGCTTGCCCTTGACATATTCTATGTCAAAGTCGTATGCCTAAATTTTGCTGACCTATTTATGTTGTCTCTCCTGCAATTGTTTCTGCTCTAAAAAGAACCAGACACTGTTTTGGTCAGTCTTTACCTTAAATTTGTTTCCCACCAAATATTGTCGAAACTTAGCCAATGCATGCATGATGGCCAACATCGCCTTGTCGTAAATGGAGTATAGTCTCTCGTGTCCCTGCAGCTCTTGGCTCTCGAAAGCAATGGGATGCCCGCCCTGCATCAAAAAACTGAACCGATGTCCTCTCTAGTGGCGTCACACTCTAGGACGAATGGCTGCAAAAAATCTGGTAGAGCCAACACCAGACGACTGCTCGTGACCTCCTTGAGGCGCTCAAAAGCCTCCTATGCTCCTCCTGTCCATACAAATGCCCCTTTCTTCATCAAATCTGTCAGGGGTACTGCCAGCTGTGAGAATCCCCTCACAAACCTCCTGTAATAGGTGCAAATGCCCAAGAATCCACTCAACTCTGTCACTATTCTTGGCTGTCTTCTATTGTGCATTGGTCTACTGTTCTATCTACAATTGCTTATTGTTGCTGGAAGACTGAATTATATTTGGATAAATTGATTGCTAACTGAAGAAGAATTGTAATAAGTGATTGTGGTAAGCATAGAATACTGGAAAATTAACAGATATCCCTTAAATAGAAAGAAAACTTTGCTTCAGTGTGCTAAGTGGTCTCTTTCTAATGTACCTTAATGACATTCAATCAATTTCATATTGGGATTTAACACATACTTCACCCCTCCCCTAATTATACAATAGGAGAGGAGATATGACTAGATAAACACGTTTGGTAAACAGTTAACATATATCACTATGTTACATTTAGGATGGGCAATTGAGGATATATATTAATTACACACGAATCTTGTACCTAGAAAAATATAACCAAGTTCATGAAAAAATAGATAATACCTTGGAGAAAAAGATCTAGATATTACAAGATGGAGAATTTTTACCTCATAAACAGCCAAATTTTTTGTTTGCAATTGGTCCTCCTCCAAGGCGTCTTCTTCTTCTTCTTCTAAGAATGCAGTTCCAACCACTCTAGTGTCAACATCATCATGGCATGTATCACCAATATTTTCAACAATGGTGTAGACATGTTCATCAATCGTTGTTCCCGCTGATTCCATTAGAATACCCTGCACATGACAATAGCTTAATTGCTATCTATATTACAAATGAAAATCACCAAGCACAAAACTGACTGCTATAATAAGAACTTTGAAATATTTGACACAAGCATGGATGTCTAACACATGACTTTCACAACTCAAATCGTGTAGTCCTTCACTCAAAGGAATTATATTGTGTCTATTTAACAAGACTTCAGAAATTCAAATCTTACACTTGCGAAAAGAAAAAGTCAAAGGATGTAGTTGTTGTCAATCAAATACTAATATAGACATTAAATTTTGACAAAAATGGGTTGAAAGTAATAAAACTAACAAGTGGTTACCAAATAGGCAATCAAAGTCTCCCATCTATGTCTCTCACATTAAAAGGATGTAAGGATGTAAAGCATGACATTGTACAACATTACATAGCAGTCAACAGTATATAATCTAGATTTCAATTTAAATGACAATGGATACATAATCTAAGTTATGTTCCCAGTAGTACCATGATTAAACCAAGATTACATGGATCATCTAAACATACATGACTTTTTAAATGAAACAACAAACATATCAGAATGTAAATGACAATGGGTACATAATCTAAGCTATTCTCACAGCAACAGCAAGCTTCAACCAAGATTACATGGATCGTCTAAAAATACATGTTTTTTCAAATGAAACATGCAATGAGATGAAACATACAACCAAATCCCAATTGCCGAACTTAAAGTTGCAAATAAAGGTCTAATTGTTCTCACCCACATTCCTATAACGATAACATGAACACATAAAGGAAACCAAGATTGCATTCATTATGAGAAACCAAAAGCTTTCTTAGAAAGGGTTGCAAGTTAGTTGAGTCAATCCACTTTATGAATGTGGGATAGACCAAAAAACACACTAAAGTGAAATATAGCATATAAGCATAAAATAACCTAAAGTTGAAATGACTTTATTAATACCTATCTCTAATATCTAATCGACCATTATAATCTAACATCTTCTTTAACACCCTCCCTTGATGGTCAATCTACCAATTACATATAAGCTTATCCTAGAAATTTACATATTTTCAAGACCTAAAGACTTCGTGAAAATGTCTGCAATTTGGTCCTTAGTGGGACAGTACTGCAACTCAATAAATCCATCCTCTACAAGTTTTCAATGAAGTAGCAAAGTATCTCAACACATTGGTATCCTAGTGGAAGACTAGATTCTTGGCTAGTTTGAGCCCCCCTTAATTGTCACAAAATATTAAATAAGCATATTGGCTCTATCTACCACTTCTTCATGTCTGAAAGCATCCTCCTAAGCCAAACTACCTCACATGCTCCTTTCACTACTCCTCAAGAGTCAATATTATGCTTATGTCGATGAAAGGTGTACCACATACTGCTTATTGTCGATTCATGTGATTGACCTGTGCCAAGGTTGAATACATATCCATCAGTTCGTTTTTTATTATCAACAAAACTAGCCCAATCTAAATATGTGTACCCACACAACCTAGGGTCTTTGCTTCTATTTTACAGAATGCCAAAGTCAAGTGCCCCTTTGCAATCTGTCATTCTAAACCTGTGAAGCAAACTTCTAGGATATTTTGTTTGTGAGACAAACATTGCTACATGTTTGGAAAACTTCTACACCTAAACAGTAATGTAGGAGGTCTAGATCAGTCATGTCAAAATCCTTACTCATACTCGAGTTGATATGTTCAATAGCACTTGCCTTATAGTACAATGTCAAGTATCAAGAAAAGGGGTGATACGACTTAACTTGACCGATTGTGACCATAGTTCGTCGTTGAGTTTAGCAATGTAGTAATAGTCCTCCCCAACTTTTCCATGGAGCTTGATGGGCGTGAGTTCTTTATCGACTAAGACCAAGTCCCCGACCTTATAATCTTTTTTAGGCTTCCACTTTTTGCTTGTTTTGTGGTTTGGTCGTTTGAGGATGCGGACTTCCTGCGAAGGGAGAATGGGAGAAGGCTTTTCAACCTCATGAGTTTCATAATAGGTAATTGCTCCAGACTTGATCACATGAGTAAGGTAAGTTGGCTCTCTATAGAGGATGAAAGGGGTTCCATCGGATTGCGGGATAGTAGCATATGACAAGTCCAGTTGAACATGACCCCCAACAGCTGCTCCCCACTCCCTAGACAAGAGCATTCCCCATACATCAAGACTATCTATGACAACAACACCCATGAGAATGGATATATCAAGGTTCCTAGCCAAAGAGACCTTAAGATCCTTTATTAGGCCTTCAACCTCTACAGGCTTAGATTTAAAACCACATACCTTGTATGGCCAAGTGATGTTGAGACCTAGTTGCTTCATGCCCTTTAAAGGCATGATGTTGGCAGAAGCCCCTGAATCAAGCATACAATTATGTAACAAGAGGTCATTGTTGACAAAGTGTGGTTCATGTCCGGGGTTGCGATCGAGAATATGAATGTTTTGTAAGTCTTCAGGTAATTCTTTCTCTTTGAAACCCAGGGATTTCTTGATTTGTTGTTGTTGCTCAATAAGTTTTGCAATTTCCTTTAAAGGAACAGGTATAGTTATTTTCCCTATGGTAGTCTCCAAGTCAATGTTAAGTCCAACCTGTTTTCCCTTCTCCTTCCTTTTAATGTTCTCCTTCTTTGAGGGATCCTTTTTAGGGTTTACCTTTGCTTGGGGATCCTTTTTAGAGGGGTCATCCTTTGGAGGGGCTTGCTTAGGAGGGGATTCATCTTTGTTGGTTTCCTCAGAGGTTGTGGGGTCCTTATGGTTATCCTTTTGTGAATATTGCACCCCCTTGAATCTCACACTACTGTCAGCATTAAGAATAGGCTCCTCCTTTTCTTCTTGGATTGTGACCTCACTAATGGGAGGATGAGTGTATGAGCCTCCCAACAAAATGCTGAAGACATCAGATGCCACAAGGATGGCCTACTCATTTGTATTTTCATCATCGCTCTCATCACTCTCACTTTGCTTATCCTTGGCGGATGAATCTTGCTCCATGGCATTGGTTAGGGCTAAAGTGTTCGGGACTTGAGATAAGATTGGCTTATCTTCATCACTTTGCTTTTTAGGAAAAGGTTTACCCCTTGGAATGTAACTAGACTTTTGGGGCTTTTCTAATGTGGTGATTTTGTTCATAACTACCCTATCCCGTGAGTGGAATTCTTCACTAAGCTTTTCCATCCTTTTAAGGATGGCCATAAGGGTTTCTTCATGTTGATCCTTAGTCTCTTCCTTCTTGACTTCGACTTTGGCTTTGGGAATGTCATTGGCATCCATTCTTGAAATACGCAGGTTTTCTTCGACCTTAATTGCTATTTCTTTGGCTCTGGCCAATGTGGAAGGTTTCTTGTCTCTCGGTGGCCCCCAACAGTTTTTATCAATTTGACAAGGATGTTAGCATCAGAGGGTTTCAAGTGATCAGGGATGTCTCAAACTACCCTATCAAACTTTTGAATGAATTCTCGATGTCTTCCCTCACCTTATTTATTTGATAGAACTTTTCAATGTTGAAGGTTCCATGGGCATTGCATGACCATATTTTCATGAATAGTTCTTCAAGTCATCAGAATCCTCGATGCATGTTGGGGGAAGACTAAGGTACCATTCTCTTGCTTGTCCCTCAAGTGATAGAGCAAAAGCATCATGAGCCTATCTTCATCAAAGATCGTCCAAGGGACAAGTGCCAATAGAATTCTTCAACAAAGTCACAGGCACGCCAAGTAGCATCCCCTTTGAACTTGGGTAACCATCGGTTATAATTTTCAGGTAATGGTTTGGGATCATCACTCAATTTTGAAGGGGCGAAGACACTAACCAAGTGTCTTTCACTTTTGGTCAACTTAGGATGGTCAGTGGTAGAACTAGTTGCCATTTTTGGGTTAGGATCACTAACCTCCTCAAACTCAGGGAGAAGAGTAGTCCCAACAGGTGATGGGGCTCTTTCCTTCTTTTTAGTAGCATCACTAGTTTCGAGAGGGATGTTGTCGCTTTCAAGTAAACTAGGAGTTTTAAGAATGAGTGGAGTCTCCAAAGGAATACTTGAATTGTCATCAATGAAACAATTCCTCAATGACTCACTAGGGAGGTAGACCTGCTTCCTCCCCAACAACGGTGCTCGAAATGCTACCGCTCAAACTAGTAGGGGTTCTAAAAGGGGATCCTTGAAGGGCTACTACTAGGCTAATGGCAACAATGGAGCAATAGCCCTGCTCTTTACGGACTTTCATCGATGTGAGGAGACCTGTTATTATGAGGATCACTAAATGGATAGACCAATGACAGGGCGAAGGGTGATCCTAGAAGCCTATTCACAAGAGGCTCAAATATGTGGCTTGCTTGTTTTGGAGACAAGGTTTAAAGCTCTCAAGGATGGGCTTTTAGGGGAACTTCAAGGTTTAGGTTTAGGGTATGTATCTTATAATGGAGGTTCCTAAGCCTTGAAATTCTTGTGAAGTTTGGATTCCCAGTGATCCTTGAAGAATTACCCTTAATAGTGTATGGGACCACACGTGACCAAGTGGACCCAGGGGGTAGATCAAAGGGGTTGTGTTTAGCAACCAATGATATGCTTGACCTATTTTGGAGGGGGAAAGGGATCAAAGAAAGAAATTTTAACGCAAGACAATGTGAGGGTCATGATGAGGCTTCTAGCCTAAGGAAACAATGGGCAATTATCAATCTCGCCACTAGGGCTTGGGATATCTCAAAATCCTAACGTTGGAATTTCTTCAAAATTCGAGGGCACCTAGGAGACACACCAGCGTAGTAGGGGCCAAGAGATCGAACCTTTTTGATGGGTAGTTTGCAAGATAAATGATGCCCTAGGAGACCTAATGGGCTAGGCCTAGAGAAGGAGAGGGAGTTGGATGAGAAAGGTTTAAGATGATCACCTTTGGTGGACCAGTGCCTAATCCTTTGGAAAAAAATGGAGTCAGGTAGAATTATGACTATGAACTTCCAATTTTCTAGGTCAAGGAGGCTTCAAAGACAACTTGCTTAGCACTAGGGCAGCAGCAAAAGCAGCTTCAAAGACTTTATACTTAGTTTTGCAAGAATAATGGCTTATCAAGATGAATTTCAGTAGTGAAACATCCCTAGGAACATTCATTCATATACATGGAGCATTCACTATCCAGAAACAAAATTTCCACAACTTCACATAAGAGATGCAGGAAATAAGCCCCAATGTAGCAAAATCCCAGCAACAATGTATGTGATAAAATTAGAAAGAAAGAATATGATTAAAATTACTTACATGTATAAGAATATATCCAACCATCCAAAAACTTGCCATCAAGAGGCTCTAAGAAAATTATCCAAACATCAAAATTCATTCCATGCTCCAAGAATTCATCCTCTAAGAAGGATAGCAAAAATCTTTAAAGAGATATAAGTTCCAAATCCAAGTGATGATGTTAAAATGAATCCTCATCACTTCTATTCATACACTTCTAATGAGTTCGATTTAGCTACTTGGGCCTACAATAGCCCCTAAAATAAAATAATGTGCAAAACAACTAACTTTTCGTGACATGCCCACCAAACAAGCTCATAAACAAAAGAATAAGTCTCTGAAGATGTCGAATGATCAATAATACATGTCGTTGGGCCTTCTAAGAAGCCTCGTGAAGTCCTTAAGTGCCACAATGATGAATAGGACTCCCAAAAGTAGTGGACAAGGGGTTGGCCCCTTGTTCTCCAATAATAAGCCTATGGTGCTCCCAATGGGTGTGAGGGCACATAAGTAACCCCATGGGTCTCCAAGAGATCGAAGATGCCTATAGACCATTTGTAAGGGCTCAGATGATGGTGTAAGTGATGCCACATCAACATACAAGTCCTGGGTCATCTGCCAAGTGCATGGTACAACTGTGGGGTTTGTTGGGCATGGTGAACTAGGTGCATCTTCCTCGTCCATTAGGTGAATCTCGAGCAATCTCTGAACATCTTTGGGGATCCATGGAATGTTAGCTACTGTTGTAGAGGCCCATGGCTATCTACACACACCCTACATGTGCCAATGTAGCCCTCTAGAGGGTTAGGACCTCGTTAGGGAGACCAAACCAAAAATGGAGACCATCTACAATCTTGCATAAGATCCAATGTGTCCCCTAGCCTGCTAGTCCAACAAGTCATTTATGGAAATCAAGCTAAAGAGCTTACAAACCATGACAACAGGTGGGCACTTCATAATTGCATGCCCTTTCATAGTGGCCTTTGGCATGTGCTAATGCCTCCAAGCTCCAAATGGGGTTAACCAAGTACCCTATTAGGTGGTTTCTACCTTTAAAGGGGATAGTATGTCCAAAGTACACCCTTCAAAGGGTGGTGGCATGTGATAAGGAGATGAATGGAGTAGGGAGTGAGAGGGTCATCCCTGAGCCACATGTTGGGTTACAAGGGTAGCTAATAAAAAGGAAGTCCACATTTGGGTATATAATGTATAAGAGGGAGCAATCATGGTACATGAGGTACCCCAGCCTTGATTTTTCCACCCTTCTTTATATGTCTTTTTCCTTTTATGATTTTTCTTTGATTAACTGATCAGGACACAAGGGATAAGAGCATGATGTGTAAGGTAGAATAGTGGATACTCCTTTTAAGGTATGGCGGTTCATTGCCCACCAAGGGTTGGGACAATCATGGGTTCCTAATGATAAAGGAGGCTCATCTAGGGCCGATAGGAACTAGGGTGATGGCCATGACAATGAGGTGGAGCTCATGTATTGCCTTTTACCCATGTGCTAAATGTGTTTGTCCCAACCATCTTTTGCATTTTGTGGTACACTTTCCTGTTGAATGTGGCCAATTATGCTTTTACTTTTCTTTTCAACTGTCAAACCTTCGGGGCATCATTCCAAGCCCGATCCAAGGTGTGGGCAAGGGGAGGGGGAAGGCTAACCCTATGTGGACCCAGTGGAGGAGTGTGGACCCAGGTGGGAGAAATGATAAATGGGGTTATAATGAGTGGAAGGGGAGTAACATATGTGGATGAGGGAGCGGGACCATGCAACCAAAATCAGGGTTTCCCATGTAATACCATCCCTAAATCCCAAAGGTTAATAAAAGAGATCCCACGGGACTAAAGTCCAAGGTTAACATCAAAAGGAGATCTAGGAGACATGAGCACAGACCTAGCCCGCTCTTTCCGCCGAATCCCCCCATTAATCCATGCCCAAAAGTATCCATGATAAGAAAACTACAAATGCTCAATTACAAAACGACAAGGCATACCTTTAGGTTCAGGAGGCCCACCTTCAAACATACGATCATGACAGATGGGTGAGGGACCACATGGTTGGCTCAGGTGGCAAAGAAATGGCACAACGAGCTAGTTGGTGGATACAAGGGGTTGTTGGCTGTCGAATGACGACCGTCTTGGAGAACAAAAATTATCCTAGGGATATCACTCACCAAATGGTGGGTAGCAGTGCCCAAGGGAATCGTTTCAAATTGGGACAAAAAATCACCTCGAACTTTAGGAAGAGTTTCAAGCATTGTGCACCCAATAAAATATTGGTATATCCTACCATCCACAAAATGATGAAAAAAGGGTAAATCAAGGAATTGAAGACATGTTGTGCATACATGTGACAGACAAATTGCCAAAGTGAGAAGAATGCATGCCCTTTGTGAAGCATGCAAATAACAATGAGCATCATGCATCCCTAGAAATGAGACCACCCAAAACTTTCTATGGAAGAAAGTGCAAATATCCCATGACTATGATCCGTAAATTGTTGTGGATATTCCACTGGACAGTTCGGCAAAACAAACCTGATAATATTATATTTAAAATATGGAATGCTACACTATTATAGTTTTCTTAGATTTCTAAATCTGTAGATCTTACTGTAAATAGTGCATGCATGCAAATAAAACTTTGTGAAGCATGCAAATAACAATGAGCATCATGCATCCCTAGAAATGAGACCATCCAAAGCTTTCTATGGAGGAAAGTGCAATTATCCAATGACTATGATCTGTAAACTATTGTGGATATTCCACTACACAGTTCGTCACAACAAATTTGATAATATTATATTTAAAATATGGAATTCTACACTATTATAGTTTTCTTATATTTCTAGATCTATAGATTTTACTGTAAATAGTGCATGCGGGCAAATAAAACTTATGCAGAAAATAGCAAACGGAAAAATAAAAGCTCATGCACACATAAGACACAAAATTTTCTCTGGGGAACGCTTTTGGAAGAAAAACCCAACTAGAAGGTGAGGTCGCTTCACTCTCTTTCTCTGTCTGGAAATATGATTGCAATTACAAAGAACTATGGCCAGTGGCCCGTGGGCTGCTATAGTGCACAGATCCTCTCTATGTGCTCTACTTCCTATCCCTCTTAGCTATTTTTTGCTTAGTTATGGAACACATGCACTTGAAATAATGGAAAATGCCTCTTCCTCCTAGTGGTCCAGTTATAACACAGCTCAATAGCCTACTAGTGGTTAAGCTTGACTAACTCAACTCCTAACCAGAGTTACAATATAGATTCTTCTAGAGTCTTTTACATCATAACCATGTGGCTAGCCCCTTTTCCATCAATAATGGGGGTTGACGCAACATCCTCCCGAATTATGGATGAGGAAACAGGAAGGTCAACTTCTGAGTGGCATAATTTTCGCATACGAACTCTAATTCACACGCTTCTTGCGTCATTGGAAAGATCTTTGTGTGCAAAATGGCATGAGTGTAGTGCTAACGCAGCAAAATTTTACCCCAAAAAACGTCATTTGATGCCTCAAAACGCTCTCGGAAGGTTTCAGACCCCGTTTTGCCAACTGGGTCCTACCAGTGAAAATGGTCTCGTGAGTTGATTCCTCCACTTTTTCGACTCTGAATGCATCGAGATAGATGGCAAACAATATAATGATCCAATCCGGATCAGACTAGGGATAATCCAACAAATAGAGTTATACTTACATTAGAGTTGCTTAAGGAAATGGAAGAGCAAGTTGTTAGCATTCGACATAATTTGAAGGCTACACAAGATGGACATAAAAGTTATGCAAATAGAAGTTGAATTCACAAAGAATTCAAAGTTGAGGATCATCTTTTTATGCGTGGTGAAGTCAAGGAGAGTCCCTTAAAGCTTGGAAATTGTGCCAAGCTAGTAGCCAAATGGTGCAACCCCTTTGAAATTCTAGATAGAATAAAAGCAATTGCATTGCTACTAACAGTAGAGAACGTAATGTTTTCCATGAATATTTCATATTTTCTTAAGAAATGTGTAAATCATCCCAACCATGTGGTTGATTGACCTTTGATGAAAGTGTAACTAGATGGAGACTTTGAGGCTGACCCCCTATGCATCTTCAACAAGAAAGTAACCTTGCTCTAAAACCAAACCATAGGCCAAAAGTAAAGGTCCAGGGGGAAAAAATAGTGACTAGATGTGACAAACTATGGTTTGACTTTCCCATGATGGAGAAGCAACTCTTTTTATTATGATTTTGGAGACCATGCCAAAGACAGCGCTTTTCCAAGGGAGAGGGAATGCAATACCCTGTTTGGCCTCCTTTATTGTCCATATGCAATTATGTAATATTTTACATGTGTGGAATTTTGCTCAAATGTCTGGCCATGTAGGATACACACACACACACCATGTGAAAAATCCACAATTGCAACAAGCTGGAAATTATTCTTCTAACTAATGCAGTCTTTTTGTCTTTTGTTATTTAATTAACAACAAAAAATGAATAGCTCACTACTACAATCTTCATAAATAAAATAAATGTTGCAGAAATAAAACAAGAACTGAGAAATAGATGAACATACATAAAAATGGCACCAATGTTTTTTGACTAACGTCCCTGGAAAAACCCCGAAGAGAACCAGTGAGGCATGTGAGGGTTTATATTTTAATATCTTCAGCAAATTAGAGAGCACATAGATCTGCTTGCGAAAATACTAGAAAAGCTCCGGAAACTTTTCTCCACCACTCCAATTGGCAAATCAACCTGGAAGCCCTTTGTTTCCCTTGCAAAATCAAACTCGACTTCCTCCAGTAAATGCACACAAAAAATGCTAATGCAAAAAATACACACTAGCTGAAGACTGAGGTCATGTTGATCTTGCACTCCTTAGGTGATCCTACACTCACACTAGGCAACTTGTTCTATCCTCTGAATGATCCTTGACAACTGGAAACATGATCAATTTCCAAGATTTGCGCCCTAGAGCACTCGCTCCCACAGGTACGGTCTTCCTTAGGAAATAATCGACCTTCCCTCTAAGTCTGAAAATCAGTGGAAACCTCCCCTGGAAATCCCTCTCCAATTTCCGTTGAACCCTCTCACCGATGCTTTGTTGGCTCGAACTCTTCCCTCGCTAAATGTTGCACACTGGGAAATTCACACTGCCCTACTCTCTTGCTCATTCAATGTGTCTTCTCCAAGCCCCATCGACTTACTCTTATAATTCTCCCGCTGGAGCACCAATGGCCAAGATCTGATCGTGATCAATGGCTCTGATCATCTTAGACTCCGTCAAATTACTTTTGAGACGTCTCTAGATCTTCGACCACCAAAATGCAGAAGGTGTTACACCCTACCTCACCAGGATTCGAAATGTCATAGATGAACTTGCAGTCGTTGGAGAAAAACCATCAAATAGCGAGCTAGTCATAACAGCTCTTAATGGTTTCACCAAGTAGTGGCATACCTTCATCCAAATTATTTCTGGGCGAGATACACTAACTACATGCGATCGTCGATGAAGTGACTTCAATTAGGAGACAAGGCTCAGTCTTGTGAATGGCATTGCCAACAGCGATAGCAAGGGACAAAAACAGGAGGAGGAGGAGGAGGAGGAACTGGAAAACATAGCCCTTGCATCCAAGGGAATGGCGAAGAAAGGTCCCAGTCAGGGACAAGGCTCAAGGAGGCAAGAGAAACAAGAAAGATTTGTTGAAGATCAAGCGCTTCAAGTGTGGAGAGTATGGCCACTATGTCACCCAGAGCCCTCAAAGGAAGAAGGACAAGAAGGGGCAGCAGAAGCATACAGCAACTTTGGCAAAAATTGAACTAATTTCCAAATTGGAGGAGTTTGCATTGATAGCAGCAGTACCTCCAGGTAGAGGAGAAGCTTGATACCTATATATATCAAGTTGGGCAAGGTCCGGCGAAAGTGCAACAAGGAGATCAGTTAGATCAATTCCAATTGTTGCAGCAAGACCATCACCTTTGCTACAGGAGCCCACAGTTTCATAGTAGCGGGATTCAGTGTTAGCAGAGCTAGTTGTAGCCAGATGCTCGATAGATAATTGTAGAACTAGTTGCAGTAACACAATGACAACAAGATGCAGTCAAATTGACAATAGCAAAGCTAGTTGCAATCAGCTGATCGAGAGACAGTTGTAGAACTAGTTGTGGTAACACAGCCAGTGCGAATTGACTAGTTGCAGGATGCATGTGAAGTCCCAGCTAAAGGATTCCCAATGCAGAACTGCGAAGTCAAGTTTCCAATGCAGGAGGACAATGTGATTTTCCAGGAGGGAGTAGAGTGATTTCCCATAGGGAGATCGAGACTCAGAGGGAGTCTAGTTTCAGAGGGAGCGGCCCTATAGAAGCTAGTGCTTCAAGATCTGAGGAGATCAGACTCATTATTGTAGTAGATGCAGCAGCAGCGCAGAGATAGCAACAGAGCAGTAGCAGCAGCAGTATGAGTAGATCAAAGTTTGTGCAGTAGCATGATTGACAGTATTATCTTCACAGTGATTTCTAGTGATAAGGAGAATGGTCATCTTGGAGAAGTGGAGAAAGTTATTCATCAGCGCCGCACGACTGTCCAGGTGCAGGAAAGTAGTATTGGTGGGGAGAACACCTTCCTCACTAAGAGGGAGTTTTAATTTTTGTAGCATCAAACAAGTGTTCTAGTCTCAATTTGTGTCTAAGACACTAAGGGACACGAGATCTCCAAAACCCAGAAAAGGTTTTGGGAGAAAACATCTAGAGACCACTCAATTAAATTAATTGATTGATAATTAAAAAATGCCTAAGCCTAACTTAGGGAAATCGATTAATTAAAGGGAATTAATTGAGTATGATCGAAAATGCTCTAGAGACTCACATGGACCGAGTCTAAGATGATCTTAGCCGTTGATGAGGATTTAATCATGGTCATTGAAACTCCAGCGAGAGATTATAAGAGCAGATCGATGGGATAAGGAGTAAAACAAGTGAGGGAGCAAGCATCCAGGCAGTGTGAATTTCCCAGTGCACAGTGATTCAGTGAGGGAAGAATTTGAGCCAATGGAGGAGTATCAGTGATTGAGGGAGAAGTAGAGAGAATTTCCAGAAGGATTCTCAAGTGATTTTCCAGTTTCTAGCATCAGGGAAGGAAGATCAAATTTCCCAGCAAAGAGGTCGAGTTCTGCAATGCGAGTTACCCAATTGCTAGAGCAAATTTCCCACAGAGGTTTGATTCCGCTGCTAGTGCCCAAATCTATCACCAGGAGGCCTAGTGAATTGTTTCTGGAGGTAGATTCAGATAGGACAGCTCATCTGGAGAGGTTTCCAGGGCAAATCGACTTACCAGCAATAGCAATGTGTACTTCGAAACTGACTGAGTGAATTTTCCAGGGAGTGTGAGTTGCCTAGTGAGGGCTAGATTGAGTTTGGTAGAGGGAAAATTAATTTTTCCAACTGAGATAACCAAAAACAAAAAACAAAAAAACAAAAAACAAAAAAAAAATTGGAGCTGAGTCAGGGAGGCCACCAATTGTAATTCTCATATTTGTTGCATAATAAAAATAACCCCTCATCTGTTGCACTAGTTTTCCCTTCGAGGTTTTTCTGGGGACATTAGTCCAAAATAATTGTGTTAAATGTGCACATGAATTTCTCAGTTCCAATTTCCGTAAGGGATTTTGTTTTTGTGAAGAATTGCAATGAGATTTATTCGGTATTAATCTGAAAATTAATAAACTGATAATCAATTAGGAGAATAAATTCCAATAGTTGTAGTTCGAGGAATTTTCACACAGTCAAGGATCACAACTAGATTTGTCAATGGACAGACGAGCACATGAGCAAGTCGTGGTACACAATAGCAACATCACACGAGACTTGAGCTGCCGATAAATAAGGGACAACGTGTTGTGTGTTGCAGCAGCCAACCCGTCGTAGAAACATAGCACGGTAGCCAACCGCTAACTCTTGTGAAGATGCCACTGTAAGCATAGCAAGTCGATACTGCACAACTGCAGCAAAGCGATGTGGGGCATGAGGTCTGCACAGTGACCTGACAGACAAGGTCTACACAACCTTAGGAGCTTCAATCAAAAGATTTGAGGCAGCGAACCACATGGGTCGAAGGTTGTAGAACAAGCTAGAAGCAAGGAACAATTACAGCATAGGTGGTCAGCCAGGAGTAGGATTGAGCCCTACTCATGCACTATGAATTGGACAGTCACTGAAGGGTGCATAGTCGTTGGGCAGGGGATCTACAGCAACAAGCACAAGTTGGTAGTGATAGCTAGCAACAGGGTACGAAGGACAATACTAGCTTGTCAACAAGATTGGCGGAAGAAATCCCTCAAAGGGAGAGAGGGAACCATATTAGTCGAGGCAATGGCAGTACAGCTCGTGGGTTTCTCAAAGGATCAAGACAGGCCCATAGCTGTGCTAGAAGGACTTAGCACAGTAACAATGGAAAGAAGCATTGCAGTGAGAAAGAACAAGGAGCAGGAGGCTCTAAAGGTTGTGCAACTCAAAGGGAGTCAGCATTCAAGTTCAAGTAAGGAGGAGTAGCTCGCAAATGCCTCCAAGACTGTCAAGATGGTTGTTCAAGAGCAAGAAGCTTCTAGAAATAACACCAATGGGAGTTGTACTTCGAGGATCCTTCTAATCCAGGTAACATAGAATGCTTCCAATTCAAAGAGAATAGCCAAGGTAGCAGAAATATGTCCAAGATCAAAGACAATTCCAAGGGGCAATAGTACCTCCCTCGCTAAGAGGGAGTGTAGATTTTTGTATCTCGGGTAGAGGTACTTTTGAAAAAGGCAACCAAATTCTCCTTAGAAAACTTGTTGTAGGCTGGGCAAGTTGTTGATGTAGCTTAGACTAACTTAGGGAAAAACACATTAATATGTTGGCTTATTGAGCTAATAGAAACATTGGAAAAGTAAAGTAATTTACTTTAGTAAGTTTTAATCTTAGTCATTGATCACAAGTGAGGGCAGATCTAATCTCGATCGTCAATCACTTTGAGATTTGGGTTAAGATTAGTGTTTAATGTTCCTAATGGAATTATGCAATGAATAACTAAAGCATGAACTAGAAAACGACCAAAAATCTTTACACAGAAGGCACCAAAACACCCAATACAAGTTTTAGAACATCAACTAGGCCATTTTATTAAAAATATAGAATAAATGGGAGTAAAATAACAAGGAACAAGTGCACTTGGGCTTGCATAAGCAAGTTGAAGCAAACCCCAGGTGAGAAAGATGCCCCTTGGAGACTTCGACCCCCAAACTGCCTCTACACTGCCCAGAAATTGTGCCAATGCTGCTACCTGAAAATGGTTTGAACCCCTTGTTGGAATGCTCGGATTTGCCTGAAATTGTTGTTGTAACTTCCTCTTAATTTTTCCCACAGGACCCAGAAAGGAATTGGTCTCAATCCTTCACACCAAAAAACCCACAAAATCGAGCAAAATACCAGCGGTTGTTGGTTGATAAGAGTCACTTGTTTGAGCCCACTAGAGTGCTCAGAAAATTCAACCAAATTAATCTTGGCCTCTCCTCAACAAACCCAAAAAGGGTTGGGCCTAATTCCAACCTTCCAAAATGACCCCCAACTTCTATGAGCACCCTCTACAGCTGGGTAATTCGTACTGCATAAAAATAGCTGCCAAAGCCCTCAAAAATTAGCTAAGAATACCTCCAAGAATTATCCTTATGCCCCCTTGTAAATCTTCAGCCCCAACTCCGGTTCAAGCCCCCACAACCAACATGCTCCTCTAATGACTACACAGGCGCAGCAAAACAACATCTACACTG
Source organism: Pinus taeda (assembly GCA_000404065.3). Lineage (NCBI taxonomy): Eukaryota > Viridiplantae > Streptophyta > Pinopsida > Pinales > Pinaceae > Pinus > Pinus taeda. The sequence goes on from APFE030694454.1 coordinate 68,519, forward strand.
GCCTAGGAAGAAGAATTTCAGCCTGTATGTAATCCACTAGTCAACCCTTCAAGCCACTGCAAAATCGTTGCTAGGTGCCAAGAGAATATGCCTCTAGATTCCCGAAACTCACGCTGTCATGGAGCTCACTCCCCACAAGAGTGTGTGGTCCCTTACTGCGCCCAGCCTGCTCCTCAATAGCTCGAATTTCCCTTCGAAATCCCTCTGAAATAGCTCCAAGAATGTAGCAAAGCCCTCCTAGGGTGGCACTCGAAGTCCACCGAAGTAGGAGTTGAGATCTCCCCTCAGAAATCTCGTGTGCTAAACAACACTTTGTTGACCCAACTAAACAACTTGAGAAAACAACAGTTCAGATATCAAATGAGCAAAAGATCCCAATTGTTGCCCTCACCCTTCTATTTATAATTGTTTCCTTACCTTTCCTTGTGGGTCCCTCCTCCAAATATTTCGACCTCCCTCCACAAAATCGATTTTTCCTCCAAGGGGTGCGTATTCATTGAGGGGTGGCCCCACATTCCACCAACTCTACAATTTTTCCCTTTTTTTCTAAAATGGGGCCTTCTCTTTACCCAAAAGTCAAATATTCCTTTGATTTCTCCATTCTCCTCAGTTGTGAGCCAAAATATCCCCCCAAATTGCCAAAATTACAAAAACAGAAATTCTTCTTAACAAAATTGATTAATTTGGAGACATTACAATCCTCCCCACCAAAAATTGTTTGTCCTCAAGCAATGCCTGAAACAAGCACCCTCTCAATCACTGCCCCAAACAATCAATGTACCTATTACCGGGGTCCCAAATGTACCACCCAACCATCTCTAATATCCTCCCTGTCTTACCAAGGTCCCAAGCCATCATAGTCAATGCCAGGCATCCCGTGCTCCACTTGTTGTCCAACTCAGCATAGGCACCAGACACCCTCTGCAAACCGCCACTAAGTAGAGTATCATGGTGGTATAAAACCCTGGTCATCTCCTCATGAAACCACTCTACTAAATAGTCCCTCTCATGCACTTCAGGAGTAGACTTCTGAAGTTGCAATCCAAACTCTGTGGGGTTGAATCCTCATTTGCATGAGCCTCCCCTGGTGTCATCAAGTTGATCAACTTGCCACACTGTGGAAATCCCCCACGCCATCAATGAATCACTGAAACTCGATGGAAGATCTAGATGACCCTCCCCTGTAGAAACCATCTTACCCCTATGGACATCTAAACCGCCAAGTACTGTGACGCTAGGGTCCTGCGTCCATCGCAACAAGAAATGGTCTTGCTGACCTTGCGACTCTCTAGTCATCACTAATTGCCTAGCATGCTCATACCAGAGCCTCCTCCCCAACAACTCTCGGCCATAAGATATGTGATGATCAAGGCTAGGCCCAACTTGCCAAAGCGAATCAACACTACCAACAACTAACACTCCACGACTGGCCCCAGTCCTGAGCAACAATCTCCCTTGCCATATCGTGAGGGCTTCAGATCGCCTGTACGGATCCGTCACTGATCCTTCGGTGGAACCACAGATCCAAAAATCAGATCTGCGGTTCCACCTTTTTTTTTGGCGATTCCTGGAAAATTGGATCTGTGGGGGCCCGATATGCAGATCTGGAAAGGATTAGGTGCGGATTTGTGAAGGTTCGGGTGTATATCCACCATGGATCCGAGAGAAGGTGGACGGTTCACACAGTTTCGCAAGGCTTTTTCTATTTTTTTTTTGAATTTCAAAATGTTATGTGAGAAACTACACTTTATGAAAACTCCCACAGTGCCCCTTGATGATCCCTAATGGTAATGTTAAATTCTTAAAGTAAAAGTGGCATTCTCCTTTATCTTTCATTTCTATCCTTCTACTTAAATTTTTAACATTACAATGAAATGACTCGGGATGTTTGAGAGTGGTTCCAACCTCGTCAGACTTCATATGGAGAAAATAGAATTCATAACCCATTCAAAATTCAATAAACTTAACAGTTTTCAAGATCAATGGGATTTTGGCGTTTCATTGGATTATATCATGTATGAGGGCATGTGATTGGCATTTAATCAAGAGCACCAAGCCCTATATGTACTCCAATGTTGGTGTTGTTGATTGTTGAACTCCTTTGTCATGGCCTTAGCAATTATGTACCCTTCACTCAAGTCAAAATCATTGATCAGGCATGTTAAGCTTTCTCTACCATATTATAATGCTTGGATTAAGTTGTTTGATCAAAATTACGCAATGTGACTAATACCCCTATAGAATTGAAGTAGAGGCAAAGGGTAGACAAGAGAAGAGGAATCTAGATTCTAGACGGTTGATGTTGGAATAATTAATTATTGATGTACAATGGATGCCATATCTATCTTGATTTATGTAAAAATATGCATGATTTCATGTCTTCTACAACCAATTTGGTATTTTGGATGTTTTTTAATATAAATGCAAAAAAATATACATATAGTAGGCACTTCCTAGATTTTTGAGAAATGACGCTTCTGCGTCCCCACTATCAAAAAACATCCCGCTTCGTGCAACGTTGAGCACCGCATTCCTCAGCATGCCATTGTATGTCACAACATGTCCTTGCACACCATTGGATCACCCTGCCTATTGTTGTATCACCATGTACTGTCGGGTGTCCTATATGCACTAACGCATCTGTCGCCCCACTAACAAATCCAGTGTGGTGTGAGTCACTACCCCTACTCCATGGTGTGACCCCATGCACCACAATACACCACCACACACTTGCGTGCTCGCTAGTGAGCCACACTGCCCAACGTTGTATGCCCCTACATGCCGATGGATGCCATGATCTAAAGCTAAGACAATACGCATCAGCCCGCACCCTACCAATATCGCCACCACCACTATTGCATTGTCATTCCCTCTAATGCGTGGACCTCGCCTCTAAATCCTCCCTGAGAGACACTAGGGGTGAATGCTCATATGTACCAGTGGTGATGCCACCATTGTGCTGCTCCTTCGTGACCATTGTGCCCCACATAATTGGGGAGAACCCTTGGCTCCATACAAGGCACTATCTGGTGGCCTACCAATGTCACCTACTTTGACAAACTCCTACCAAAGTATGCTAATCATCATGTGATCCCATCTACAACTATCAAACCAAGACAACCCAAAAAGTTTACCCATAAACTGGTTGGCCACTGGTGCTGACCAAAAATCCCCTAGCAAATGTGTGCGCTCAACCACTTAGTCAACTATACTGCCAAGGTCATAGTCAACCGACATATCTAGGAAATGATAGGTAATCCCACCTGGATCCCAATGCCAGCCTGGGTTTCTAATATCCCTAGTGCCTGGAAGCTCCCACTGAGCTTCACTCGGGTCCACTACCATCTCCATAGCCCACTCCACTGGGTACCAAATCAGAATCCCTCGCCATCCAACCCGAAGAGAGGGTTTGAATGTACGAACTCTTGTACACAAAACGAGCCCCCCATCCTGCGGATGTTGCACCCTACGCAACTCATGTCACCTCATCTCATCATCCTAGTCAACACATAAAATATGTTGAGCTGACTTTGCCTCTCCCTCTCCAAGGTGCAGAGAAAACCTACTAGTGCTACCAACCCCATCTATGTATGTCTGAAGAGGGTTGCTCTAATGCTCTAATGTGCACACTAACTGGACCATTAGGGAATCCAACTATTTCCCAACGCGAGTTAATTTCGTCGTTGACTCGGCACAAACCGCTCTCATGCCCTCCAGCCCCTTGTTTAGCTACAAAATGGCCTCTCGTACTGTCATGGCCTTCTCTCAATGCTAAAAGGCCGGCCTGGAACTGATGAAATTGTCATGGGCATCTATCACCTGCAGACTCGGTCACAGCATTGGATACCTCAGCAACTGTCAGCATCTCATGCATAGGTGGCACCACCTCCACAGATGGCTCTATGGGTGTAGGCTCTATCCTCTCCACAAAGGTGTCAATTAGGGCTATCAAAGAGGTCTCTAATAATGGTGACTCTTGCGCCAAACCAAGTATATCAATGTGCTCCTCACCATCTTGTGGGCTCTCAGCATCATGCTCAACCTCCTCCTCGGGCTCATGATATCTAAAGTCAAGTCTCCACTAGCAAAAGCGCCCCCTAGTCTCACCCTCTAACTATCCTTGTCCTGCCTGCTCCTTTTCAGGAAATCTGGTGCCCTGATTCTGTCGGCTTTCCCCACATGATGTAGATGGTTGCACGCCCACGGCCTACACACCTCTAGTGTCTCTATTGTATGGGTGAGGATGGGTCTGGTCAGTCACCCTCCTCAACTGGGCCAACCTCTCATCATTCCAACAAATTCCACCCCAGAATTTCTGCATACTAAATTTCCCTTAAGCCATGGGTTTGTCTACAGTTTCACCCGTCATTGTGCATTCATAACCAATTCTCCCATGTTCCTGTTGGCCACCCACAGTTGGGCCAAGATGAAGGCTCTGATACCACTATAATGTTCCTAATGGAATTATGCAATGAATAACTGAAGCATGAACTAGACTCTAAGACTGAGAACTAGAAGCAATTCCTCCCACTCCTTCGCTTGCTTGACTCTCGAAGTTCTCCAAGTCATGTAGACTTAAAAGAGGAGCCTCATCTAATTGGACCCAATCAGATGCATTTGTAGTTTGCAGATCTATCTCTTCAAGGTCAATTGGTGAATGTGATCCAAACCTATCATTATCATGAGACATTGATATGTGAATTAAAGTTTGAACTTTAAAGTTTAAACTTTAAAGTGCAAATCAAATTATGAAACCTTCAAATTCAAGGTCTCACCTAGTATTTGTTTGTTGCAAAGTCGTAGATTATAATGGACAAATACAAGGTCATTTAAGTGCATTTGTGCCAATCGATTGCGCTTTTTAGAATGTATTTTCTCAACCATGTTCCAATTGTGCTCACAACCTAAAGCACTTCATGATTGGTTTAAGATTCGAATGGTGAATCTCTTCAAATCTGGTGTATCACTACCAAAGTTTTGCCACCAAAGACCTAGCAAGTGGCAAGTGTTTGTGAGTAGTAAGTACTAAATATTAAATAGTAAAAACTTAAAAAGAAAACAAAATTTAATAAAACATTTAACATGCAAAATAAAGTTTAAACAAATTTAATGAATTGATGAAGCCTTCAAACCTCAAAGGGTGTATGGCAACATCTTAGTCCTTTCTCGTATAGCAGAGGCATACGCAAATAATTTAACTGACATCCTATAATCCTGTAGCTGGGCAAAGACACAGCTTTGAAATTCTGGATCAGGGAAGCACCTTTCAATGTATGTCATAAGTCCTCTGCCAACCTCCCCATCCTCATTAAATTTGCTCTTATCATAAAGATATTGTGGGTTTAAGAAGTACCCAGCAACATGTAAGGGGGACTGCAATTGCCTATCCCAACGTGCATCAATAATATCCCAAAGAGGAAGATAATTTGCCTCCTCATCACCATATCTTCCTTTCATGGCCAAATTTGTGAGATCCATCGCCTCATAAATGTAACCCATAACGGGTTTGTCACCATCAACCATCTTGAAAGTTCAAGCTTTCAAATCTAATGAAATATGAAACTTTGAAAATAAAAAGAAGCTTGAAATGAAATTTTAAAAATGAAAAACTTGAACGACTTGAAGTACCTGAGAACTCTGACAAGGGACTCTATCACAGCGATAATCTCTTCAGCATCTTTCCAAAAACCATCATTAAACACAAGTGCAACAATTTCAATGCCTACAAGGGCCTTTGAATGTTTAGATGCCATCCACTCAAGTCCCAAGAACATCCTCTTCAAATTTATCTTTTTCTCAACCATAGATTGCAAAGATATAAAATTTGTTGCAAATCTAGTCACTGCATGTCGAACAATTTCTTTACCTTCAATGTATTTTCCCATGGTGTTTAGGATAATAGTGTGATTGTAGGTATTTGGTTGTGGATTTTGCCATCTCCACAACCTCATGTATTTAATGAAGCTTACCAATGTCCTTAAGCATTAAATCTATGCAATGGGCAATACAAGAGGTCCAAAAAATAGTGGGGTTCCTAATCTCAAAAAGTCTACCAGCGGCCATATAATTAGGCTACATTGTCGGTGACAATTTGTACAACATGTTCTTTTCCCACTTCTTGAACAACTTCCTCCATTTCACAAATAAGTTGGGCAGTCTTAACCTTGTCTGAGGCATACACTAATTTGAGAAACAGTGTGCCTATTAGACAAGATACAAGGAATTTATTAAAGTTCTATTCCTCTGACCTGTCCATCCATCACTCATGATCGTGCACCCTGTTTCTACCCATGATGAACGAAACTCAGATAGCACAAGCATGACATCTTCAACACTCTCTAACAATAAATATGTCCCAAGTCTCTCTGATGAAGGGGCTTTGAACCCTGGACCTGCAACAACAACTGAATCAATCATAGCTTACCAATAAGGACTTTTGGCACAATGGTAAGGTATGTCAGAATAAGTACCAAAAGTTAGCAATGGCCTTCCTTGCCTGACAATGGATATTTTTTTTCCAACCAGTGCCATCCAAGGTAGGTTGGGAACTGATTTTATATGGGGAGAAAAAAAAGTTTTTTATGTTTCCACCTCCAGTGTTGAATGCAGAAGGATTCATTTGGCCTTGAGTTTGACTTGGACTTAGAGGCATGTGTGGGAAACTTGTGAATGGCAATGAGGATTCAACAAAGTGAGATGACAAGGGGTATTGGAAGAAGAATGGTTAGCTCCAAGAGTTCCTATTTCTTTATTTTGCTTTGCTTTCTTGGCATTATGCTGACTCAACATATCAAGGGCCAAGATTGCTTGGTGTTTGACATTTTTGTCAACATTATCGCAGAGACCTGTATCATGGTCAAGTATCTATGCAAGGTGGTACTTGAATCTATAAATGCCTCCACTACATTTCACTTTGCAAAATTTTCAAAGGAACCTAGATTCTCTGGGAATCTTATCACAATAAGCCCAAGCAAAGTCCTTTTTCCTCGGCATTGTTATTGTTTTGGACTTGTGTTTAAATTGTAGCTTTTGTTAAGAATCATGATTTGAAGTCGTGGCTTTTGTTTAATTTGTGGCTCGTGTAAAAGACGAAAAAAAAAGATTAAAAATTAAAAATGCAAATATTCTGATATAGGTTAAATGATCTTAAAATTTAAATCATCACTATTCTTTTGACCCAATAAATACCTGTATAGCATATTAGCAGTATACTCATTAAACTACTAAACAGTAAATGCTATTACTAAATAGTATTTTCTTTAAATTCCATTCACTTATGTAAATAAATTATTACAAGGCCAGTAGCTAATATAACATATAGTATAGATGTAACTACAGATAAAGGACAGACCATCTTTTTTCATCTCCAAAACATGCATCTCACAATGGCCAGTACAGGAATGTAAGATGCGCTTGAAGAGAAACCAAAGCAATTGCAAGCATAAAAAGGAGGGAAAAAAGGTCTACCAAAACAGCATATGACTTCAACCAGGGTTTTGTAATATTCCAATCAAAATACATGGTCGTGGAAAGGCCCCTGGGGTCTGAGCAGAACCACAGAGAAATAACGAAACAAATGGAGGTAGCTTCACTTTGCTTCAAATTGGGCCGGTTATCCGCACAGATAGATGCCATGTTAGAAATAATGTTTAAGTCAATACCTTATCTATGTGGCGTGTGGAGGAAATAATCGAAATAATCAAAAGCAGAAATAATCGAACTAATAGTTATCTGCACAAATAGATTCCATGTTAGAAATAATCGAAGGTGGAATCTCTTACCAATTACAGTAACCAGACTGAAACGGGCGTGTGGAGGACTCTGTTGCCACGAATTCATGAGTGTAGAAATATGAAATAGAGTCGAGCAACCAGTGCCAGATCGAGAACCCAAAAAATTGTGAACCGTGAAGGCTACATTCCAATCGAAGATCAGACTCGAGAGGTCCACACCTGAACAGATTGTGTGGTTTGTAACTTAACGTGGTGGTAGACTCTAGGGGAAAGGGATCTCGGTGGCGGCAGACTCCAGCGAAATCCAAGGGGCGGCAGGCCTATCTGTGAAATGGCATGAAGAGTAAACAGTGGGCGAATAAAACCACAGGTGCATTAACCTAAAAACTTTAATGCCGAGTCGATCTGGGACATTTGTCGAAGTCGCAAGTGCGCGTTTGATCGCCAAGTCACGAGTCAAACTCGTGTTGCCCAAGATTCAAACTCGATCAACGCGAGTTTGACTCGCGCAGAGCCAACTCTGCTTGTTTAGCGGTCGAGCCGACTTTGAGACGCGATTAATCGCATGACTCGCCGCTTACTGTTTCACTGGATGAGAGAAGGGACAATGTACTATCAGTTGGATGAATATTTTTCTTATATAGGAAGCTCATCCATGATGAGGACACAATAGAATCACAGGATTGAGAGCAACATCTCAGTTAGTGGTGTGTTGGGTCCAAGGGAGTGCAGAGAGGCTGGAGATCTAGATCTGCAAGAGAGATTGAGCATCCATCTAATGCAAATCTATTGGATCAAATCCAAGTTATTGTATCTATATTTTCTCAGTTGGGCCATTATCCCAGAATGGGAACCCAAGTAGGTTCGAATTAATTTATTAACGAAGAGTTGTGATTTGGCAGAAATTTGTGTCATATGTCTTGAGAAAGTTAGGGCATCGAGACTAAGTGATTTCTCTTCTATTGATAACTGCTTGTGAATGCTTTTTACTTCTTAGATTAGGGTTCTCTTTATTTTTCATCAAACAGCTATCAAAGCATAAACCATAGAAAGACAAGAGCCAGAATATAGGCTATCAGCCAGAGCCAAAACCTCTCCCTCTTGAGAAGAAAACCCGAACAAATTCTTCTTTTTATAGAGACTCCAATTGACGAATACCGAGATCAAGACCCTTGATCTATTTTCCACTCTAAGACCAAGACACAACTTCTTTGATGATATCCTTAGTTTCCTTCTTGCTTGTCTCGGGTTCTCCTTTGACTTGCTCCTCTTCTAATTCGGCTTCCTAAGAGGGCTGCAATTCCTCTTGGCTTCTTGTGCAGCAAAAGACCACCTTACTCCTTCACACGTGTGACCCAAAACAGACCCAAAAACACTCATAAAGACTTCACTCTTCCTTCTCTTTATTTCACAGGCTGTAGAACTATCTTCCTTGACCTTTTCGCACTTCTTGTTTCAGACTTGATGATGACCGAAATTCTTGTTCTGAAATGAGGCCGAGCTGCCCAATTTATAGTTGTTGGAGCCTTCATAACAAGCCGACTTTAGAAATGGGTGAGCTGACATGTTTGTAGGAGCAAATTCATTATTTTATTGAAAGATGAATTGCAGTAGATGCTTGAGCTTGGTCTTGGAGGGCTATTTGACATTTTCTTTGACTCATATACAAATATAACATGCGCAAGAAGGTTCCTTCATACATGACATTGACTCAATTTGACTTTTATGACTCTATGACAAAACCTAAAGGTCCACAATGGGAACCTTAACTAAAATAAAATTCCTTGATCATGATTCACAATGGGAACCCATGATTCAAGTGCTACAAAAATAATTTTATTTTCTTCTTTTCATCAATTACATAAAATCACAATTACACGTGATTATGAAGCCCGAACCTAGTTACACTTTTCAACAATATGTGATTGAGATTGGTTGTGTAATTGTGCTTCCACTAAATATTTTGTTAGGAACCTAGTTGTGTGTTTATTCAGCAAGTTTTCTGCTAAGAATTAAATACCGGGTGTTGGGTTCAGGAAATCTAACAAAATATATGTCCAACTATATCAGCAACAAAGGAAACAATAATAGAAGATATACAAACATCCTCACCCACAAGAAATTGTTGGTTCTCCAAGCACCCCCTAGAGATATAACATTGAGCTCCAAAGGAAAGACTCCTCCCAAATCCAACCATCCCCAAAAAATGAGGAAGCTGCTTTTTAAATAGGGCTTCCAACTCAACCTTTTACTAAAATTTCATCACCAAAGTGTACGTCGGCCTTGCTAAACTATAGATAATTATTAAAAACTTAATCATACTTTATGAGAAGTCAGGATGATACAGATCCTATCAATGTGATTACTGTTTACCTGATTCACCCACAGAATAATTCGCCGACAAAGTGTATCAACTGATATCCCAACTGCTGCAGCAAGATCCTTTGATGTCCACCTATGGAAAAGAAAAGAATAGATGGAAACTTCCTTTGGTGTAAATGAAATGACAACTGACACAAGCTAAAACCATGCTTGACAAATTTATAATGGAATTCCAGATAAACCTCAGGAACCCGCACATCTAACTACAAAAGAAAAATATTATGGTTTTTAGCATTTGCCACCAAATCTATGCATTCCTAACATAACAATCCCTCCACTGACCTCGCCTGTTCCTGAAACAGCATGATGATACTTGCATGAACTGGAGACACAACAAACTCAGCCGATCGGTCTTCAAATTGCAGCTCCAACTGCAAGAGAATGGACAAAACATTAGATTTTCAGATAACTGAAACAGTGTTCTCTACAAATCCAGAAGTATAACAGCAATTCCCAAGAACCCCAAACATACTTGATACCAACTTAATAAAAGCAGACCCTCTAAATATTGCACTTCCTAATAAAGTATGTTAAATGTTGTAAATTCAAGCCAAAGACAATATTGATAATTTTTTTAATATCTCAAAACAATAAAAATATATTGTTGACACAAACAGGGGGAAATCTGGTAACCTTGACAGTTCCAAGATTCTTTTTCCACATGATCTTCCGTGGAGCTCTAAGCACATGGAATTGTTTGGCATAGTCATCAAGCAGTCGATCAATTTCGCTGGGGAGGTTGATATTTTCTGCCTGCAAAATGTCCAAACCAATCATCTACTATTACTTTCTCTGATAAGAACTAAGTACATAATGTCCTTCCAGCATTTCATCAGACTTCCATAAAATTATATTTTCTGCATTTTGTCTGATGTCTATATTTATTCAATTTTCTTCCTATCATCCGACTTTAATAATTATTTTAATTTATAAATGCCAGAAAAATTAACTTCCACAACAATGCATAAGTGAAACAACAGCACTCTATCATGATGAAAATCCTCAAGCAAAGGAAGCGCAGTACAAAATTAAAAATTTTAGCTTTGTGAGTACTAAAAACATAAGCATTTGGTGCCATTGACCTAACTAAACCAATAATGGAGGATGTACAAATAAAAATCATCCATCCTCAAGAAGAATTTATGCTGCACTATTATAGACTACTTAATGCGTGTTTCAAATGTGGAAGAGTGCGACAAAGGATCTACAAGTTGTGGAATATCAATCCTGAAGATGAAAGCCTACATGTTCAACTAGGTTATTTGTCATTAAGGAATGGAATTTAAATCATATTGTGGAATGGGGATTTGCATCTAGCTCTACTTCTAAGTTTGCATTTATCATCGGTTCTTATAATCAGGTTGGACCAATATTACACAATGTACAGCAAGATGTTCTACAAGGTGGGAAGTATGATGAGAACTGTTGGAGATCAAATGATTTTATTGCATAATTAAAATATGACCATATCCATGAATATTAGTCTCAACTGACCAAATTTCTCATGATTTTGAATAGTCCACATACCACTCATTGCATCAGGTGATGCTCACATGGATGAAGAAGTGGAATTGTTACTAGCAAAATAAAACACATAGCATCAATCATCACCTTCAGGGCTTACACCTTAGTCTGAGAAGTGAAGTTATCGACAACCTACAAATCGATATTTTTAGGGTCTCTTCCAGCGATGGCCATGAATTTTACAGATTGCATATCTTTTGACTTAGAGCTCAGATTTCAGTCAAACCAGGTCCAAAAGATCTGAAGAAGTGGTTGCATTTCATAATTGGTGTCACAATAGCCAATCTGAGAAAAACATGTTTCCACATCTTCAAATAACACAAGTACTATCCCAATAGTTTCTTCTAGTAAGCTCACCAATGTTATGAATAAAATTAATAAGATGTGATTAAGCATCACAATTACTCACGAAAAGGCACCTTAGCTAGTATATTTATTATTAAGCAAGGGCCTGCATTTGTACACAACATATCTGATTCTTATTCTTGATTAAGAATTTCTTCTACTCCGAGTTCTTTGTAAGACCAGTATAACCATATCTATAAATAGTTATAGTTATTAATAATTAATTATTAATTATTAATAGGGTTTCAAAGCCTTGGAAAGGAGTTTTGGATTTGGAAGGGAGGACGATGGTGAGAGCTTTGGGAGGTAGGGTTTTTGGCGTGGCATTCGTTTTTGGCATTTGGGCTAGAAGGGCAAGCGGTTGCGTGACTGTGCTAGGAAAACCAAGGTTGTCAATGACCAAAGAAGAAGCGATCAACCTCACCCAAGTTGACTGTTGGAGAAGGATATTGATGATTGAGGGAGCAACCAAATCAAGGTTCGCCTTTTCTGCAACGATCTCAGAACGATGGGCAGCATGAACAGAGCATGCCAAATTTGGCCGTTTTCTCGGTATTTAGACCCAATGTCAATCTTTCGTTCAAATCAGGCCGAATCTGGCCCTTTTCTTTGGTTTTACCGATTTTTAGAGTCATTGTCGATTGTTGGCTCAAATCAGACTATATCTGACCTTGTTCTTTGGTTTTCTCGGTTTTTAAAACCACTATCATTTGTTGGTCCATACCAGGTCAGTTATGGCCCTTTTCTCTGGTATTCCCAGGCTGCAAGCCCAGATCCCGACTCACATAATCAAGGCAGCCCACAATATGGTTCAAATCTATTAGATAAAACCCTCCACCCTAAACGACCTAGGTTTGGTGAAGGGTTTGAAGGTTTGACACGAGGGGAAAAATTTCAGATCTTTATCAAGACTCTCAATGGAAAGTCTGCTCTTATTTGGGTTTCGAGTCTAGATTATGTGGTGAATCTTAAGCTGCAGATAGAGACCCGGTTGGCATTTCATGTAGATAAAAATGCCTCGTTTCTGGGGGGAAGCAGTTACAGGATCTTCTTCAGTTGTAGGGGTGCACTGGGACACAGGAACCAAGAGGCTCAGCGTCCTACAAGGATGTGGCGAGGAGTAAATTCTCTAATCCATTCGACACGCCACAATACAACCATGGATCTTACATTGTTGAAAAACAACAACAAGCACCTACCATGGAGGTAAATCTAACTGAGGTTAATAATTTTTTCTTTGTTCTTCAAACCAAGGCAGTAATTTGTAGATGCAATGGATTTTGGCCCAGGACTAATGCTTTGCCTCAACGGGTTTTCACAACCTGGACAAACAATTGTGATATATACCTATGCTGCAAAGGTTTTTTTCATAGTCTAGTTTGATACCCAGGAAGATTTGGAGAGAGTATTGAAAGAAGGGCCCTGGTTTTGGGGAAATGCAGGGCTATTCATTACTTCTTGGTTCCAAGATTTTGATGCCACAACAATGGTGGTCCCATTAATGCCAGTATGGGTGAGGCTACCAAATCTCCCCCTTCCCTTCTGACATCATGAGGTCCTCAAGTAAATTGGAGAAACTTTGGGAAAATTCAAAATGATGGACACTGAGAGAATGAAGAAAGGCTTATTTTCTTTTGCCAGAATCTGTATAGAAATTGACCTAAGTAAAGGTCTACCTCATCGCATTTAGCTGAAAAATAAAAATTTCCAATGGACCCAACCTCTGGACTATGAAAACAAAGCATTCAGATGTCGATTATGTTACCAAACAAGACACTTGCAAGACACATGCCCTCAGGAAAAAAAGTACAACAAAAGAAAAAGGGTTAGGCCCGCAAAAGAAAAGGATGGCAGCCCTCTGATCCCTATCTCATAAAGGAAGAAGAGGAAATCACATAAAACCCTCCAAACCAAGAAGGGGGTACTAAGGACCAAAATGGCAATGCAACCCACAAGCAGAATGGAACAGAATTAGAAATGATCCATGAACCAAAGGAGCAAAAAAATATGGCACAAAGAGGACATTATGTTGGGCGCAAAGAGAGCTCATGCCTCGAAAAGTTCTTATTCCGTCAATGAACACCCACCAGAGAAAACTGTGAACGAATTGGTACTAGTTCCCATGGACCATTCTACAGAGAGATGGCAAAAGGTCCAAACCAAAACAAAACAAAAAAAATGTTAAAATTGGCAACTAGGGCCAAATTCCACCTTAGGACAGATCACATGATGGAGATGATTATTGCATTGGATTCCTCTTTTCGAGAGGTCCAATTTTGATATAAAGATTATCTCATTCTAACAAGCAAAAGTGGAATTTAGAATTTATTCTCTCTCACGCACAAATTGTCAAGGTCGGCCTCAGTCAAATGTAGGCTCAAGAAGCCCAATGGATGTCTCCTCACCCTCAACGAATTGTATAAATAGGAGTGACCTTTGTCCTCATTTGGACATCACTCATCACGTCATTTCACCTCTCTCTTCTCTTGATTGATGTTGATTTGAGGTAGCATTGGATGTGCTCCAACCATGAAAATCGGTGGAGAGGCTAAAGAACATAAGATCTCTGAGACCCAGAAATGGTTTGGGCAGATTCTACTGAGCTAAAGAGCTTTGTTTTAAAAAACGGCCGAGTCAACATTGACTCGGTCGGGTTGATCCGAGTCAATAGACTCCCATCCGAAACGGTGGCTGAAACGGTTCGGACGGCCGAGTCAGCCATGACTCGCTGAGTCATTAATGACTCGGCCGAGTCATGGCTGACTCGGCCGAAACGGACCGTTTCCGTTATGACTCGACCGAGTCACAAGAAACGGCCAGCGGGACGTGTAAACAGCATTTAATCAATTTTTTAATGGATTTTAAATGTTTTTTGGTGGTTAGTTTGGAGTCCAAACTGCTATATGAATTTGCAAATTGTATTTTGGGGTCCATATCCCCCTCCCAAACCCTATTTAACACACTCAAGTGCTCTCATTCTCTCACAGCAATCTTATGCATTTGAGTGAGAGTCTTCTTTGAGAGATAGTGAGCAATTCTTGAGCTTGTTTTGGAGCAGCAGCGAGGAGTCTTGGAGGAGCATTGTAGCTGGAGTGAGGAGCTTCTTGGGCAGCCATTTGGAGCAGCATTGAGGAGCTGATTCTTGGAGCAAGCTTGAGGAGGCAGTTTGTGCCTAGAGGTATT
>APFE030694468.1:0-11436 GCA_000404065.3 Pinus taeda
GATTGTATCACTGCATTTTGGCAAAGGAAGAAAGACCAGGGTTTTGCAGTCCTTTTTGGGATTCCTGTGGTTACATGTATTGATGGTGTGTTTCTCTTTGTACTTGTAAGTTTGTTATGTGAATCATCTTCTTACTTTTTCTTCTGCAAATTAGGCAAATGAAGTGTTAAGGTAGAATTCATGGTTGCTATGCTCTGCCTTTAAGTTTGCTTAATATCAATGTTTCAGCTGTTTAAGGAGAATTCAAGGTGATTGCTTGCTCTCCTTAGCTCCTCACCAGTCATTCTCATCCATCCAAATCTTTCAAAGGAATCAATACAGTCTCCTACCTCGCCCCAAAGAGCCCCCTGCGAAAACTGCGTCCAATCCCCGCACCCAAAATTGCCTTTCCCCAATTTTCCACCAAAACCCTAAAAATCCCAAATCAAACCTTTTTATCAGTTTACTAGCCTAAAATCAATGTTCTTTATTATTTGTCTCAGCTCGTTGAATACCTTTTGCCGAGATATACTGGAAAGAGCCCTCTCTTTCCCCGTAGGGCTAGCTACGAGGCTAAGTGGTTTGATGTTGCCTTGGAGTTTACCTTTTTCAGCCTGAGGTGAAATTTCAAGCGCTAACATATTGGCGACCATACTGGGGAGAACAAAATTGTTTGTGGATTGATGTGTTTGTTTCATAAGTCTTAGATGGAGCCTGAAGATTATCCCAGGTAGCCTTCGAAACGCTTTTGCTTTGCATAAGCGCAAGTAGATAAATGCTGCTTCAGTCAATCTTCGTGAGCTTGTGAATACAACACTTCGATTGCATTTTACCCCAGTTTATTTGTAAACTTTAAACTTTTGATGATTAGTTGAGAGTTTTCACAGGCTGAAATCATTCACTTGGCGACTCCTTTCATGAAGAATCCAGCGACCTGTGCTTCATGGTGACTTCATTGCAGAGAGATCAGTAGCTGTGAGATTTTCACGATGGACCAAATCACAAGAAGATATGCTCCCTTGAGCCGAGATCACATCCCTGGTTTTCCAAATAAAATTCCAAAGGTAGATTGGTCAAGGAATTTACCTACATTTAAAGATGATGGTAGGAAGGACATTGCTCTACATCTGGTTAGATTTCACATGCATATTCGCAAGTTGAAGGTTGATTTTCTTGAAGATTGATTGATGAAGATATTCTTGGCCACTCTGGAAGGTAAAGCCCGATCATGGTATGAAAGTTTGCCGCCTGATTGTATTTACTGTTTAAATGATTTTCATGCTATGTTCATTGAACGATATAAGGACTCTTATCCATCATCAAATTTAGTTCAAGACTGTTGCAAAAATGCTTATAGTTTTATTGAAAGCCTTGAGAAATATTATGAAGATGATAATTTTATGGATGATGAGATCATGGAGGCGCTGTATGAAAATCCATTTCACCAGCATAAAGAAAACTTAGAGAATTCCCATCAAGATGATCAGGACATTTTGCAGCAGAATCAAGATCAGCAAGTTGAAGATGGTCATATGGCTGAAAATGATGAAAGGGAGAATGACATTTCAGATCTGCCCACAGAAGATAGCAGCATGCAAGTAAGTCCAGTTCCGATTGTAGAGTGTGATAATGCCCAGTCAGCTACTTCAGAACTAGATTCAAATTGTAATGACCAAGCATATCTTGTGCTAAAGCCCATCAAAGAAAGCTCTGCAGTTGAGATCATAGACAGAGTTTCGGATTCAGATGTTCATGAAAAACAGAATGAGATCTTAGTGCAAGTAAGTGATGAATCTCCTTTCAATAACTCAGTAATAAATGATAGTTTGAGTGCCCTATCATATGAAGATAATTACTGCTTAAGCAAAAGAAAACAAAAGGCATTATCTCCTTTGTCTGAAGAGGAGATAGATCAGCTCTTAAAAGGTCTTGTTATAGCCCAAGCTACAGCAGATTTGCAATGCACACATAGTCAGGAAAGTGTTGGGGAAACTTCTTCCTCTGTTGAAGAAGATGACTGTCTTGTAGATCAACAAACAAATAATGTTTTCCTTCACAAAGATGATAATCCGGCTGCCATATCATATACAAATGACCTACAACACATTCACACCACAGAGGAACAAAACATTCAGGATTTCCATTCAGATTTCTCTTCATATGTTTCATGTGCTGAAATGCTTTTCCAAGAAGAGATCTGCCCATCCATATGTTCAGAGTTTTTTGAAGCCCATGAGCATACTTTTACCGAAGCATATGATGAAGGCAGATCAGAATTTGAAACAAAGGACACCTTGATCTTTCAGCAGGAGGTGGCAGTGGCAAATCTTCATGTTTTTCACGATCCTCTAGCAAGTTTGTTGCAGTCAGCAATGAAAATTTTTATTACAGTGTTTTGTTGCAGCCATGGTCAACTATGTTTTTGGATGCCCATTGATAGGTTTGTACTGTTGACCAGAAGTTCTGATAGGAAGAATCAGTCAAGAAGCCATCTTCTTGGTTGGTTGCACTGGCATTTTGATATAGTTTGATGTATATTGTCTTGTAAGAAACACAGGTGGTTGTCATCTTGATGGACTGCAGCCCTTCAATAAGCTTTGTAAGTTATTGTTTTCGTTAAGTCAGTCATGAGTCATTTGTGAGTTAGTTTTCAGTCATGTTGGTTTCATAATTGTGTCGGCTTGATTCAGGTTTCAGTCAACAAATGAGTCAGAGTCTTGTGTCGTTTGCCGAAATAATGACTCCATCGCCCAATGGTTGAAAAGGCACTGGTCTGCTCTCCCAGAGGTCTAACTTTCTTGGCACCTCCAAAGAGCTACCATCCCCATTGGAGCCAATGTTAGAGTCGGTCTAGAAGCCCTCCATCAGTGATCAAAACTCTTTGCATTTAGATAAGTAGGTGTCTCATCAGTGTCATCTTATTGCATTCCATTAGGCATGCCATAACCCTGATGGAGGAGCTTGTGTCTTTTATTCCCCTCTTGGCACTGCTGGATTAAGTTTGTTTCAGTCAATAAATTCTTCACAAGGTCATTGGTCTTGTTATAAGGTCAAAAGTCCTAGGTCTAGGGTTTAGGTCCAATTTGTCTTTGAGGTCATGTCTTTAAAAGTCAATACATGCCCAGTAGGCCAGAGGGATGACTATCAAAGTATTTCTTCAAAATATTTCATCTTGTACAGCTAAGTTTTACCTTAGATTTAAAAACCCTGTTTTTAAAGACAAGGTCATTTTCTCATTTTTGTAAAAACTTGTAAAAATTCAAAATTCTTCGAAAGTCAGCATGCAACCCTGGTCCCCTTTGCCAAGATTCCTCAGAAGCTATCCCTACAAAAATTTTCAAGAAAAAGCATTAGTTCAACCAATTTCCGGACAAAAGGAAACCATAAAGTCAATAGCATTTAAATTTTGAAAAAGTGTCAAGTTATAAACATTAGAAAGAGGGTTTGAGGGGAAATTAATTTAAATCAAGCCTATAAAACCCCCTCTCCCTCCATTTGATCATCATTTTCCTCAAATCAATAGTGAAAAGTGATTTGGAAAGAAATTGGGTGAAATTTCAAATAGAGCCCGCATGCGACCCATTCAGACCTGTGCGCGATGTATTGGGCAAGCACGATGCGTCAAGGGGGTCATAGTAGTTTAAAAAAAGCATTGGCGCGATGTGTTGGGTGTGCACGACCCGTCCAGACTTGCATGCGACCCGTTGGGAATTCACCTACAGAAAATTGCCTACACACTTCAAAACGACCCCAAATCTCCTCAAGTTTGCAGCATTTCAACAGTTAAAATAGCAAGTCATTTGAGCAGAAGCAGTAGTACATTTCACCCACTTTGCTCTTGAAACCATGTCAGAAACCGAAACTGACTATGAGCAAAGTGATGACCGTGAATCAACACCAGAGGTTGAGGTACAAAGGAGGAGGGGTGGTAAGGGTGGTCACCATGTGAGAGAGGAGCCCACCTCTTTGACCTATTTGTAGGCTTGTCCACTTGCAATCACATGTTTCCGCTATCAATCATGTTATGAATTTTGCGAGAGGATTTCTCAAATTCAGCATCACAGGGAATTGGTCCGCTTGTTTGTTTTGCATTTGCATGACGGGCATGTAAATCTTGCAGGAGTGGATTTTACATTGACACCTGAGATGGTTGCTCAAGCAACAGGGATACCTAATGTTGGAGAAGAGTGGAACAAGCGCAAACTATTGGACAGATTTCAGTATGAGCCCTACATTAAACCTAAATATATGAGGCACATGACTGGTGTATTTCCTTTCAGATTTTTCAGGGATGAGTGTGTTCCCTTGATGAGGCTCATCATGCGCTCTTTCACCTGTGAGGGTAGATTTTCACGTTTGTTTTCATACCATATTCGCTTGTTGATGCATTTCACACTGGTACGGATGATGAACATACCATTTTTCATGTGCCGAAATATTGAGAAGATGGTGTCATTGGTGCAGAGAAATAGTCCAGCACAGCAACATAGGAGCATTTACCATTATGCTTTGATCAAGATTGTGGTCATGCATCAGTTGGCCCAGTAGGGTATTCCATGGGAGGATTTCATCTCCCGAGATTTCTTCACAGCACCACCACCACCCCCGGAGGTTGTTCATGAGGAGGGAGGACCTTCACAGCAGCATGATATCCCTGAGGTTAGACATGTCAGCTCTCCTCTATTGGTCACATATCAGAGAGGCCACAGGGCCTTATTTTCATCAGCTCGGCGAGTATTTTCTCCACATCAAGTGGAAGGGGTCTCACCTTCTTCATCAACACCGCGAGTGTTATCTCCACACCAGGTGGAAGGGGCCTCGTTTCCGACAGCAGCATAGGTATCAGAGAGGGGAAAGCAGCCCAGGATTGAGGAAGGATTTTCATGTGATCCAAATATTGACATCATTGATATTGAGGATAGCTCCCCTGCCTCAAAGCTCAAGGAGATCATCTGAGAGAAAAGGACCGAGAATGAGTCGCTGCACAAGAAATTGCAAATGGAAAAATGGGTAATTAACTATTTAGAGCAGCGCAATAAACAGTTGGAGGATGAGCACGAGCTTTATGAGCAGCGGAGGATTCGTGAAGACCGGGAATTAGCCCGTAGGAGACCCAGTGATTTGAAACCCATGGATCGAGAGTCCATGCTTCTCCAGGTCAATGCTCATTTGGAGAGGTTGCTGGCCAAGGCCAACAGAGATAAGGACATGCTCCGGAATATGAAGAACCACTATTGGGCCCGAATGCACATATGCAAGGCGAGAATGAAAGTGCTCCAAGGACGGTTGGCCAAGGCACTAGAATGAAGAAGAAGGCCCGGTCCCCTCCACATCTTGGCTGAGGCTTCCTTAAAGGAGCATGGTGCTAAATGACTCAACCCTAGCACAAATTTCAAAAAAGTTTGAGCATTTTTGGTCACTTGTGAATTTTTGGTCAAAACACAGGTTTTCTTCCCCAACGAGTCGCGCACCGTGCGCGACCCTTTTGATGGGAAGGTCCTTTTCAGGAAAAGTTTGCATTTTTGGATTTTTAAGGACAAAATACACTTTCTCAGCAAGTACCAAGAAATTTCACCAAGTTTTGAGCCTCCATAAGGTCAAAAAACAAGCAAAAAATGACTTTCTGCCACCTTTTTGACACACAGGAAGCAATCTTGGGAGATTGCCATTTTGTAGGGGCCAATGGACACCAAATTCAGAAATTCCACTTCGGTTGAAAAGTAGACATCCGGACCTTTCCAACAAGCCCACGTTTTCCTCATTTGGACACCTGGAAGTTCCTCAAAAACGTCTACAAAGGCGCGCGACCCGTTCAGAATCAGGGCGCGACCCATTGGGCAATTTTAACAGAAATGCACCTACGGCTCAGCAAAACGTAGTTTTGACTAGGTTTGACTTTTTGGAGTGGATTTTGATCCTCCTTGATGTAAATGATGTAATTTTATGATATTTTGACACTCATTTATCTCTTCTAGAAGATTCATTCATAAGATAGGCAAAAATTTAATGAATGAATTGGTTTCCTAGCTTATAGAGTCAAGTTGTTTTGACTGCCTAGTTTTCAGTGCTCAGTTTGGAATTGGTTGAAACAGCTCCTAGGATAGTGAGCTCAACCCCTAGAGGCAAGGAAAGATGTTATCTTGCCTATATTATGTACTTTCTTGGTCATTTTCATGGCTGGACTCTTGAGTGAGAAAGCTTCTATTGTATTACTGATTGTATCACTGCATTTTGGCAAAGGAAGAAAGACCAGGGTTTTGCAGTCCTTTCTGGGATTCATGTGGTTACATGTATTGATGGTGTGTTTCTCTTTGTACTTGTAAGTTTTTTATGTGAATCATCTTCTTACTTTTTCTTCTGCAAATTAGGCAAATGAAGTGTTAAGGTAGAATTCATGGTTGCTATGCTCTGCCTTTAAGTTTGCTTAATATCAATGTTTTCAGATGTTTAAGGAGAATTCAAGGTGATTGATTGCTCTCCTTAGCTCCTCACCAGTCATTCTCATCCATTCAAATCTTTCAAAGGCATCAATACAGTCTCCTACCTCGCCCCAAAGAGCCCCCTGCGAAAACTGTGTCCAATCCCCGCACCCAAAATTTCATTTCCCCAATTTTCCACCAAAACCCTAAAAATCCCAAATCAAACCTTTTAATCAGTTTACTAGCCTAAAATCAGTGTTCTTTATTGGTTGTCTCAACCCATTGAAGACCTTTTTCCGAGATAGACCGGAGAGAGCCCTCTCCTGCCCCGTAGGGCTAGCTGCGAGGCTAAGTGGTTTGATGTTGCCTTGGAGTTTACCTTTTTCAGCCTGAGGTGAAATTTCAAGCGCTAACAGTTCCTTGTTTAGAAGCTTTGTCATACCATTAGAGCTAATTATCTTTCCTGGTTTCCCTACAATACCCCTTAATTCAACTTCCTTTCCTTCCATAATAAATTCGATGAAAAGTTCTTGAAAATTAAAAGCTATTGTACCCAAGGATTGTAGCCAATGGACTCCTCGTACAACATGAGCACCTCCCATTGGAATGGAAAGCATTGGGCTAGTCAATACATATTCTCCCATGGATAGTTTGATATTATGGCACTTTCCAGAGAAATTTGTTGTTCCTCCATTTGCAATTATCACTTGACACTCTGGTGCTGGATATAGGAAGCTTTTAATTCAATTCTTTTGCGACCTTACAATGAATAAAATTGTGGGTGCTTCCTGAATCAATCAACACTATTATCTTTTTCTTCTTGATTTGTCCTTCTATCTTGATGGTTTGAGGAGTGGTAATTCCCACCAATGCATTACAAGATATGGTCAGATTCATTTGTTCTTCATCTAGGCTTTGTTCCTGGAGTATATCCTCTTCTTTTGACCTTTCTTGCTCCTTTTCTTCTTCCTCTTCACAATCTATGTAGAATAATTTCTTCTCGTGACACTTATGACCTTTAGTGTATTTTCTATCACAACTGTAACAAATCCCTTTCTTTTTTCTTCCAATTTTTGTGGTGTCAACCTGATAGGTTGTGGAAGACTAGGGGCAACAACACTTCCGTCTTTATAGTTGTGAGTGGTATGCTTCTTGGTTGCCATAACTTTGCTTTCCATTTTTCTTGCTAACCTGAATGAATTCTCTAATGAATCAGGTTCCCAAAGGCGAACATCATGTTGGATATTATCCTTTAAAGACCCTATGAACACATCAATCCTATGCTCCTCTAGCATATATTTTACCCTTATGTTCAATTTTTGGAACTCCTCAATGTGCTCCATTATTGAACCCTTTTGTTTGAGACTTATCAATTGGCTAAAAAAAGTGTTGCTTTTTGTATCCTCATAATGTGCCATCAATTCTTCCATAAAAAATGCCCAAGTGATAAATTGTTTACGAGAGCAAAGCCATTGATACCATACAAACTGATTTGGTTCCAAATATAAAGTTGCCATACGTACCTTTTGTGTGTTTTGCACATTATTGAGATCGAAAAATTGCTCCATCTGTAATATCCATGTGGCAGGATCCTTGCCATCAAATTTCCTCATATCAATTTTTGGAATATGGTGAGTCTTTGATCCAACATTAGAGTCTATGGAATCATGATTAACATTTCTTTTGTTCTCATCATGAGTTTCTTTTAGTACCCTTTCACCTTTATTGACCATTTCTTGTAGCAACTTATTCATATTTATCTTCAATTCTTCCATCTTATCATCCATGCCATAAATTTTAGCTTCTACGCCTTTCTTTAAACCATCCATCTTAGCTTCTACATCTTTCCTTAAACCATCCATTTTGATATATCATATACCATTTCTTCTTCTTCTTCATGAGTCATGCTAGAGATTCCAGGCTCCTTACTAGGCGTTTGCATTTTCTTTCCTCGAGGCATCAGTTATCGATAATAATGCTTTATTATTCCCTTTGAATTCCTTCAAAATAAATTTTCAAACCAAGCTTAAGCAAAAATTTAAGAAAATCTACACACCTTTTTTCACTTTGTAGGAGCTTGATATTGCCTCTGATGTATCTATGTACTTTCCGATCATATAGTTCTGAATTTGTGATCTGTAGTAGCCCTTTGTGTCATCTTTCCAATGCCACAAGTCTGATCCAAATTGGTTTCTCCAAGGAAGAGTTATGCGAAATCTCCCATAGTGACTTGATTATAGACTAGTTCAGTAGAGCGAACTTGTACGACGTGCCGCGAGTCACTGTTTCGACCTTTGGATCTGAAAACTGCATACAAAAAACTACAGTCCGTCCTCTTTCTGCACCTTCTTACGAAAGTGAAATTCGATCCGCAGAGAGAAAGTTATGACTATTTTCCCCAGGTCACCTGTTTGGAATGTAATTCAGGAGTCTGCAAAAAGACCAACTTCCTCAGATCATATCTCCGCAAATATCACGTGAAAAGCTTTGAAATTCGGACCCAAGGTTCAGCGCGATTTCTTCTTCAAATGGGTTTTTTTTTTGCGGACTTCTGAAAACGTCACAGAAAAAATTATAGCAAAATGCCCACGAATGACCTGTTTGGAAGCAGCCGAAACCCTAGGAATCCAAAGCTGCTGATACCCAAATGTTATGAAACCAGCCTCAAGAAAAGATAGATCAACGCCTTATAATTCGCCTCTTCGACGGGGGCAACCTCCTCTTACATTACATAATGAACATTCTTTGGATGATTTCAAATCGACAGAACCTCCTTTCTATATATAAGAGTCTAAGGAGTCACAATATAACCCAACCGACCTAATAATAATAATATAAGCCACAAAAATAACAATAGAGGGATTCTATGGGGCACAGTAATAACAATATGGGGGCAATAGGGGCACAACAATATTAATAAGGGGTATAACTACCATAGTAATGGGGTAATCACTAGTATTATAGGACCCAACATTATGATTTGTATCTCTTCTACCAGCAATCAATAAAAGGTATTTTGTTCCTATGCCTTTGTTGATGTGTTTATGCTTCATTTAAGCATTATTTTGTGTTCATTGTTTTAGTTTTTCATTTAATATTTCTCATGCATTGTTCTTATCTCATTCCATGCTTTGTTGGTTTGTATTTAAGCATTAACATCACCCAACTGTTTGTATTCTCTTTGTAGGTGACAACCAAACTACAAGGAAAGGTGTTTTGGGACCCTTGATCAACAAAACACCAAATACAATTGTCTTTATTTAGACTTTATAGTGATCCTTATCATGTTCTTATATGGAAATACTTCTATGGTCCACAGTCGTTTTCCACAAGGTTATTCTTTCACGAGATACGTCACAAGTGTTAAGTTATTGAATCATGATTATTCCCTAAATCCAAATTCTTACATCATGTTATACGATATACTATTGTTATACTTGATATCTTATATTCATTTGTGAAATTTCATTCACTCGCCTTAAATGAGCTTCACCATTATCACAATAATTTAACCTAATTGGTTGATTGACAATATTTTCTTCCCAATAGACATTATCCTTTTTTATACCTTATAGTGATCCATATCATATTCTTATGTGGAAAGATGTCTAAGATTCCACAATCATTTTCCACAAGGTTATTCATTCACATGATACCTTACTGTTGGGCCATGAATACGACCACTTTGTAACACTTATTTCATCTATTTTTACTCTTCTCTATTATATCATTTGTTATAATTTATCATTTAAATTCTATTTTATAATGATTTATGCTCTTATGAATGAATATTATTTATTCTCCTTTATTTCTAATAAATTGATGATTATTAATTATTTTATCAATGATAGTTTTAATAAATTGGTTGTAATATTATTCACCATTTTTAGCCTCCAAGATAATTTCCAGATTGAAGATTTGAACATTAAAAGTGCCAACTTAGAAATTCGTTGAAATAAGGAGTGACAGTTTTGCGGTTGAGATTATGAGCAAATGAAGAAGAATCTAGAAAATCTAGAACATGGGTTTTGTTCAGAACGGACCCAATTAACTTTAGTATAGCACGGTTTGCCCAAATTCAGCTTTTATTGAGAGAAACGCAGGGTTCTTTCAGCACGATTTTCTCAGATTTGCTGTTGCGGCCGTTTTCCAAATCTCAGCTGCAAAGCCAAATTCGCCCTGCTCTTGTTGAGAGATGGATGGAAATATATCTTCTTGTTGATCAATTGGTTGGAAACAATCCAATTTTGTAATAGAATCATGTTGTAATTATCTCTATTGTAACTACTCTCTGATCTCTCTATTTAAATGAAAACAGAGATCAGAGATGGGGATGATTTTGGGGATGATTAATTTAGAGAGAGAAGATGAATTTAGAGATGGAGAATTGAGGATTCAGACTTAGAGATTCAATAATGATGATGGATTATTCATGATAGGATAGGAAGAAGAAGGGATTGTTGCATGTTGTAATTCTCAAGCTTTTGTTGTTGTAATGATTTCACAATTTGGTGATTAATATATGATTTGGAAGTTGTTGCTCATTCTTCTCATCTGAAGTAGCCCAGCGGCGTCCGCTGGCGGCTAAGGGCCCAGCCACTGGTGGATTACGCTGCTGCTGTGTATTATATCTTTCCAATTTCCGTCGTGTGATTGCTTGATTTAATTTTTATTTCTTTGAATCGTATTGCCTAACAATTTCATGTTTTTGCAGCGAGCTGTTATAATATTTTATGAAATTGTTTTATTGCACAAGTTGAGATTGAATCGTGTGGTTGTTCTTTTCCATCATAATAGAGATTATTATCCTTCTCGTGTATATTGTTATGCTACTCATTTCAAATATAAAGCTTCGTTGTTCTATTTCAATTATGGTTTCATTCCATTTGTTGTTCCGTTTGATTGATATTCATTACAGATTGTTGTTCAATAGGATTGGTTATTCGATTCCTTTAATTCCAGTTTGTTGTCCATTTACTTTGTTGTTCATTTTTGTTGATTAATTGCAAGAGTTTGCTTTTAAAGAGTTTTCCTAGTT
>APFE030694468.1:11826-27227 GCA_000404065.3 Pinus taeda
ACTCTTGAGTAAATAGCCGCCTCAAACTGAGTACACTCTTGAAATAAAAAGTCGTCCCTAGGTTGACAATTAATGTGAGGTAATTAGGAGTTACAAAGACACCTTTTTATTGCTCCACACTTACAAATACTAAGTTCTTTAATCATGATTATTCCCTAAATATAAATTCTTACATCATGTTCTCAGATAAACTAATGTTATCCTTGATCTCTTATACTTGTTTGCAAACTTCCACTCGCTCATCCTAAGTGTCTATCTATTATTCTCTTATGTTCATCTTATCCTTCCAAATTGATTATCATCATTAAAAAAATTGTAGGCTCATTATTTTATCTTCAAAAGGTATCCTTCTCAGTGATATACTACTAACATTTGGAATCAAACTTAGATGCTTTCCTTCGTTTCTTAGAGACCTTATCTCTTTTCATCCAATTGTCAATCCATTCTCAATTTTCTTCAACCAAACATATCGTCCCATAATTTCGATTGTCATTTCTCCTAATTGGGTACCAAATATCATAACCTTTAGACATAAATGGAAAGCTTACAAACAAGTTTGAATTATCCAATACCAATAAGCATGCTACCACCATGGTTTGCATAACCATCCAATTGATCAACTTTATTATGCTTTCTCTATCCTTAAGTTTTTTTTAAAATTGCCCGCTAGAAGCACCTCCCTCATCTATTATATTTTGTCATATCCTCATTTTTCCTCTCACACCATTGTTCCAAATCATACACTTCCAAAACCATTAAAATTGAAGGATTACTTTGGAAACCCACTTTCTTGAGAACCGACTTTGAAATAGTTGCTTCCTTTTGGAATAATAAGATGTCAACATGTTACATGTTGCTTCTACAACAATAATCTATTAATGCAAAATTTTTCAAAGGTGATTCCTTGTGTATTGTGGGGCTTTTAAGCCCATTATATTAACGACTCAATAGCACGGAGTCTATTTTATTGTAGATGCGCACTTCTTCTAGTTAGATTAGGATTCCTACCCTTCGCTTTTGGGTTGGTTAGATACTATATTTGGTTTAATATTTGATTTTCTGGGAACCCCTACTACCATTATCATCCATACAAATATTTTTGTATGCTAGTGTGATTTGTTTTTCATTTCCAATGGCACGAACTTGATAAGTTGCTATGCTTATTTTCCATCATTATCTTCCAATGTTATATTGTGACTATGAGTTTAATCCATCCTCCTACAGCACTAATTCTAATGCACTCTGCTTAGATGTTATTTCCCCTAACATTGATAGTGTCTATGGATGAGAGAATAAAAATAACTTAAACATGGATCATTCATAAATGCAATAATTATCTTTAAAACAACAACTTAACATTTGTAAACTAAAATTAGTGCATATTGTAGAGACTATTCAACATAAAATTAGCACAAACATATATAGAAGAATTTAGTTCAAAATGACATTATATGTTTCAAGTTTATCAAATTATTGTATTATTATTCTTTCCCTCTTCAAGAGAGGATATTGTCATAAACAATATCCATTTCATATGCTTTAGACTACTCATATTTCAATAATCACTATGAATTAAATCAATCGACACAATCATTGTAATAAGGATTTGACCAAATTTCAAGTAGGTTAGTTTATTAATGCTCTCTTTTATAATTCAACAATCTAATTATCATTTTCTAAAAAAGGGTAAAAGATCCTAGTTTTAACTAAATGAATAGAGAAGAGCATTCATTTCTTTTTCATTTAATTGATGAATGCATCAACATATTCTATAAGCATTTTTGGGGAGGTTAATCTTCATGAATATTCCCAATTCTCTATGATCCTTGATAAACATGTATCCACCCATATTCATCCAAATGAACTACAAGTAAAGAAATAATTCAATATGTGGAAGCCTTCACCACCTTCCATCCATATCCACATCATTATCAAAGGGTTTTTATTTTCAAATCCCATTCATATGGCTAGGTTATCAACATGCATTATCATCTTAGCATGAATGAAGTTGGAAGTTTATCTTTTGGTCCTAGGAGACCCTATTTACTACTATCTCACTAGGATAGGCAAAACACATTTCTCAGGGAACATATTTATTTTCTATACTTAAAACACTTCAATACCATCTCAACCTTAAAATACTTTTGTTAGGTTTTTGCAAAGCAACCTTTTAAAAGTTACCTCTTTTAAGTGTAAGCATAGTAATCTTGATGACAATATGATTCCTTTATAAATAATACAATTATTTTGAATACCACTTCGTTATGCTATGCATGTCATAACACATACTAGCACCCCAAGGTTATATTTCCACACCATATAATAGGTAAACACCTCCTCTCATTAATTACCCAAATCCTATAATGTCATATTTTTGTTATTCAAATCGGGCACTCTACTAAGATTTCACTAGTCTTGGACTACCAAGGAGAATATTGTTTTTATGCTAAGTATCTCCATTTTCTTTTTTGTGAAATTTTCACGATATCTATTTGGCCTACTTCATTCCCATCTTATAGGAATTCATGGGTTTATGACCGTTTTAATCTAATATCACCATACTTCCTTAGCAATACCTTAAATGACTTTCACCATTATCACGATCATTTAACCTCATTGGTTGATTGACAATTCTCTTTCATTTAATTGATGAATCCATGAACATATTCTATAAGCATTTTTGGGGAGGTTAATCTTCATGTATACTCCCAATTCTCTATGATCATTGATAAACATGTATCCACCCATATTCATCCAAAAGAACTACGAGTAAAGGTATAATTCAATATGTGGAAGCCTTCACCACCTTTCATTCATATCCACATCATTATCAAAGGGTTTTTATTTTCAAATCCTATTCAATGGTTAGGTTGTCAACATGCATTATCATCTTGGCATGAATGAAGTTGGAAGTTTATCTTTTGGTCCTTGCAGACCCTAATTACTACTATCTCACTAGGATAGGCAAAACACATTTCACATAGAACATATTTATTTTCTATACTTAAAACACTTCAATACCATCTCAACCTTAAAATACTTTTGTTAGGTTTTTGCAAAGAAACCTTTTAAAAGTTACCTCTTTTAAGAAGTTTAAGCATAGTAACCTTGATGACAATATGATTCCTGTATAAATAATACAATTATTTTGAATACAACTTCATTAGGCTACACATGTCATAACACATACTAGCACCCCAAGGTTATATTTCCACATCATATAATAGGTAAACACCTCCTCTCATTAGCTACCCAAACCCTAGAATGTCATATTTTGTTATTCAAATTGGGCACTCTACTAAGCTTCCACTAGTCTTGTACTACCAAGGAGAATATTGTTTTTATGCTAAGTATCTCCCTTTTCTTGCTTGTGAAATTTTCACGATATCTACTTGGCCTACTTCATTCCCATCTTACAGGAATTCATGGGTTTATGACCCTTTTAATCTAATGTCACCATACTTCCTTAGCAATACCTTAAATGAATTTCACCATTATCACGATCATTTAACGTCATTGGTTGATTGA
The DNA here is from genome assembly GCA_000404065.3 of Pinus taeda. NCBI lineage: Eukaryota > Viridiplantae > Streptophyta > Pinopsida > Pinales > Pinaceae > Pinus > Pinus taeda. The sequence goes on from APFE030694468.1 coordinate 15,355, forward strand.
CAATATTTTATTCCTAGTACGTATTGTCCTTAGACTTTATAGTGATCCTTATCATGTCCTTATATGGAAATATTTTTATTATCCATAACCATTTTCCACAAGGTTATTCATTCACAAGATACCTCACAAGTGCTAAGTTATTTAATCATGATTATTCCATAAATCCAAATTCTTACATCATGTTCTATGGTATACAATTGTTATCCTTGATCTCTTATATTCATTTGTGAACTTCAACTCACTCACCTTAAATGACATTCATCATTATCACGATCATTTAACCTCATTGGTTGATTGACAACATTTTCTTCCCAATAGACATTGTCCTTTTCTATACCTTATAGTGATCCTCATCATATTCTTATATGGAAATATGTGTATGATTCCACAACCATTTTCCACATGGTTGTGCATTCACGTTATACATTACAAATGCTAGTTATTTAATCATGATTATTCCCTAAATCTAAATTCTTCCATCATGTTCTTAGATGGACTAATGTTATCCTTGATATCTCATGCTTGTTTGCGAACTTCCACTCACTCAACCTAAGTGTCTATTTATTATTCTCTTATGTTCATATTGCCCTTCCAAATTGATTATCATCATTAAAAAAATTGTGAGCTCATTATTTTCCCTTCCTTCATAAGGTATCCTTCTCAATGATATACCACTAACATTTGGAATCAAACTTAGAATATTTCCTTTGTTTCTTAAAGACCATGTCTCTTTTCATCCCATTGTCAATCCATTCTCAACTTTCTTCAACCAAATATATCTTCCCAGAATTCAAGTTGTCATTTCTCCTAATCGGGTACCAAAGGACCACAACCCTTAGACATAAATGGAAAGCTTACAGAAAGTTTGATCGATACCATTAAGCATGCCACCACCATGGTTTGCCTAATCATCCAATTGATCAACTTTATTATGCATTCTGTATCCTTATTCTGAAAATTGTCCACTAAAAACACCTCCTTAATCTATTATGTTTTGTCATATCTTCATTTTTGCTGAAACACCGTTGTTCCATATTATACACTTACAAAACCATTAAAATTGAAGGATTATTTTGGAAGTCCACTTCCTTGAGAACCAACTTTGACATTGTTGGCTCCTTTGGAAATAATAAGACGTCAACGTGTTGCTTCTACAACAAAAATCTATTAATGCAATGTTTTTTTAATGTCATTCCCTGTGTGTTATGGGGCCTTTAATCCCATTATATTGACAACTCAATACCACCTAATCCCTTATTATCATAGATGCCACTTCTTATAGTTGGACTAGGGATTCCTACCCTTCACTTTTGGGTTGGTTAGATACTATTTTTGGTTTAAATTTTGAATCTTTGGGAACACCTACTACCATTATCATCCATGGATTATAAATAATAATAATAATAAATTGTACACTTAGTGTGCTTTGTTTTTCATTTCCAATAGCTCAAACTTGATAAGTTGCTATGTTTCTTTTCCATCATTATCTTCCAATGTTATTTTGTGACCGAGTTTAATCCATCCTCCTACATCACTAATTCTAATGCACTCCACTTAGATGTTATTTCCCCAAACACTGTTAGTGCATGTAGATAATAGAATAAAAATAACTTAAACAAGGATAATTCATAGATGCAATAATTATATTTAAAACAACAACTTATTCACATTTGTAAACTCAGCATTAGTGCATATTGTAGAGGCTATTCAACATAGAAATAACACAAACATATATATAAGAATCTGGTTCAAAATGGCATTATTTGTTTTAAGTTTGTCAATTTATTGTATTATTACCCTCCCTCTTTTATTATTAATAGAAATTTATTGACAAATCTTAAAGAAAAATAGTAATGTATTAGCCCTTTTGTTAAGCTCTTTCCCGCATTGTTTTTGGTTATCTTTATCATTATTTCCCAATTCCATTAAACTTTAAGGAGGGGAATATGTTATTATTGGCATATCACTTGGGCTTTTCTGATTTGCAACTTGACTCTTTCAAAGAATTGAATCGCATGCTCTACATTAGGAGGATCACTATAGAATTTACAGGGTTTTTTAAAGGGAAACTATAGGAAAGAGAAAGTTATCAAAGAAGCTAGAAGCAAAGAGTGCAAGAAAAGCTTTGCATAGCTTGCAACTCTTCTTTTTGCATATAATTTTGGAGGGTGTTTTTTTAAGAGTTAATTAACTTTGTAACAGAAATCCACTTTTCTAATTTGCAGTTTGACTCTTTCAAGGAATTTACTTGCAGGTTCTACAGTAAGAGGATCGCTATAGAATTTAGAGGGTTTTTTAAAGGTAACTAGAAGAAAGAGGAAGTTGTCAAAAGAGCTAGAAGCAAAGAGTGCAAGAAAATTTGTGCATAGCTTACAACTTTTCTTTTTGCATATAGCTTTGGAGGGTGTTTTTTAAGAGTTAATTTTGTAATAAATTTCCCACTGATATTTGAAATCCAGCAATACATGAAATTAAATTGTCGTCGATTCAAAAACTTTCACAATTCAAAACTTGGCAAACTCCTCCCAATATGCAAATTCAACAAATTAATGGGAGGTGGGAGTCTTCCTAAGCAACCAAGTGACAATAACATCTTCAACCATTCACCATGCACAAATCTTTGATCTTTGTAGAACTCTCTATAGGTGTCTAATATTCACTATGCACAAATCTTTGATCTTTGTAGAACTCTCTATTCATGTCTAATTTTTTATATTTGTAGAAGTCTCTATTGGTTTTTAATATTAAAACCCATAAATCTTTGATATTTGTAGAAGTCTCTATTGGTTTTTAATATTTAATATTCACTATGCACAAATTTTTTATCTTTGTAGAATTCTCTATTGATGTCTACTTTTAACTGTGCACAAATCTTTGATCTTTGTAGAACTCTCTTTTAGTGTCTAATTTTCTTTTGGTGTCTAATTTTCCATATAGTTAAGGAAAAAAAAAATAATAAAACGGATATTGGTGTTTTAATATTCACTATGCACAAATCGTTGATCTTTGTAGAACTCTCTATTGGTGTCTAATATTCATATGTACAAATCTTTGATCTATTGGTGTCTAATATTCATATGTACAAATCTTTGATCTTTGTAGAACTCTCATATGTACAAATCTTTGATCTTTGTAGAACTCTCTATTGGTGTCTAATATTCATATGTACAAATCTTTGATCTTTGTAAAACTCTCTATTAGTGTCTAATTTATTTGTATAGTTACTTAAAAAATAGAGATTAGAGAAAAAAATATTAAACCATAGTGAATCAGTGAAGTGATTTGTGATTTAAGTAATCTAAATCAGTGATTTGTTTTAGTAATCTAAACCAGGCCCCGGTGACATTGTACTGAGAAATGGCGCACGTGCTTACAATTTCATCACGACGTCGTCAAGTGTTGGATGCTGCCGCCGCCGAGCAAGCTACCAGCTATGGAGCCTGCGACAACTCTAGTTCCGACCTAATTAAATCCCCTCCATTTATATATCGATGAAATCACTTGCCATTTTTGGCTCTTTTGCAAGGAGAAGAGTGCCCACTTCACAAAATCCTCAAGGAAGTCGGAAGTCGGAGAACACGGTGGGCTCGTTTCAGCGGTCACCCCTGCTACACAAATCCGCTCCATATTTGACTGTGACTACAAAAGTTTCTTACGGGGATCAGCAGTCGAGGCCTCATCCTGCTGGGGCTGGTGTGAAGCTAATCAGCTCTAGTATTTCATCTCGTCCTTTTAACAAGACTACATTTAGTTCCCAATTTTTATGTCTTAATGGTTTACACTATATGCCTCATCCCCAGTATTTTTTCAGGGATCAGCAGTCGAGGCCTCATCCTGCTGGCGCTGGTGTGAAGCTAATCAGCTCTAGTATTTCATCTCGTCCTTTTAACAAGACTACATCTAGTTCCCAATTTTTATGTCTTAATGGTTTATACTATATGCCTCATCCCCAGTATTTTTTCAGGGATCAGCAGTCGAGACCTCATCCTGCTGGCGCTGGTGTGAAGCTAATCATCTCTAGTATTTCATCTCGTCCTTTTCACAAGACTACATTTAGTTCCCAATTTTTATGTCTTAATGGTTTACATTTTATGCCCTCATCCCCAGTATTTTTTTGGGGGTTTCAACTGATCTTGCCCTTGGCCAAATCTGGACTACAGGCCTCTGGTGATAACCTTCCTCTCGCTCTGCCAGCGAAGGAATGGAGACGCATTTCAAATTTTCATTAGGAATATTAGAGGGGAAACAAATATTTTCTGGGTCAAAATTTCTACCAGAGTATGCTCACTCACACGGGCCATTGAGGGCCATTGACGCTAAATGAGGTATTTCTCATTGTTTTCAAAGCCTTCAATTTGAAGGGAAGGTTTCACCAGACTAATATTTCTAAAGATTTAACCATCATACTCAACACAAGACTTTATGGAGGTGCTTCTGGAGCAAAATCTGCTTGTGGGATTCCTGCATAAAAAAAGTTTTCAGACTCAACAGAACAGGTCCAAAACGTTTTGGCCCTTATATTGTTGAACAAATGGAAAAAGCACCATCCATCGAAGTAAATCTTCCTGAGATAAATTCTTTCTTCTCTGTTTTACAATTTAAAGCACTCATGCAAATTTAATGGCTTCTAGCCTAAACCAGAAGTGTTAATTCAATGGATTGCATCCTCATGGTCTCTGAATTTTGAAATGTTTCTATGATTAAAGAGCTTTTTATCGTTCAGTTTGAAACACAGAAGAATGTTGATTGTGCTCTTAATGCAGGGCATTGGTTTTGGGAAGAGCTGGACTATTCATCACGCTTTGGTTACCTGAGTTTGATGCCAACATAGGGTGATCACTACCATGCCAATTTGGGTGAGGCTCCCAAATCTCCCCCTTCCATTTTTGGCACCACAAAGTCCTTGAAGTTATAGGCAACACTCAAGTAAATTTTAAAAATTGAATCTAAAAAGGACAGAAAATGGTATTTCACTTTGGCCAGAATATGTGCAGAGATTGATCTTAGCGAAGGGCTTCCGAATCATATAAATTTGAAACACCAAAATTTCCACTGGTCTAAAATTATAAACTATGAGAGCACGACATTTGGATGCCATGTATGTTTTTAGAAAAGACATTTACAGCAGGCATGCCCTCGAGCAAAAAACCCCAAGAAAAAGAGGCAGTCAAATAGACCAAAAAGATGGAAATTCACAAAGCAATATCCTTCTGAGTATGAAGGAGATGATAAAAAAGAAAGTCATCTAGAACAAGACGAAATGAATGACATATCACAACGGGAAGACTTTCAAAATGGGGTTGTTAGTGTGCACCCAGACTCTAGCACTGTCCAACAGAAAGAAAATGATCCAGTGGACTCTCCGACACTAGCTATGGGGCTCTAAAAGAGAGTGTTTTTTGATAGCTCCACTGTAACAAAGATGTCCTTCATGAGGGACAAGAATTGGCTTTGGTTCTAGCTTGAGCCAAATCCAGATGGCTGGTACCTAGTTCAAATAAGGAAAAACAAGAGAAAAGATTAGCTCTTGTCCGTCATAATTTTCTTATGCTCATTTGTATTTTTTATATGGTCCTTGATGCTGCTTTCAGCTCTTTTTGTACTGTCATGTACTGTTTGAACCTATATGCATACATATTGTGTATTTACAAAAAGTAATTTTTAGTTCACATTAATAAAAAATTGTGATCTAGAGGAAAATTTTAAAAAGGCACAGGGTAACATCTATGGACTACTATAACACCAAGAGTATATATCCAGGAAACCAGCATCTCTATTTATTACAAAATTAAGTATTGAAAACAATTCACATAGACCATCCTCTTCGGCATGGCCACCAAAACCTTGTGCAAACATAATAAGCATCTTACAGATGAGGAAAAACTGATGCCACAATCAACCAGCATTATACCATCTCGATGAAATGATCCTTAATTTGACATTAATATTTCAAAAATATCAGTCTCAGTTTCTTTATGGATTGCTTATAGGAATCATTGCAAGGGCATTTCACATGGACAAATATCATGAAACAAACTACATATTTCCCACCAGCAATTTGATGTTCACATTAGTTTTCCATGAATGCAACCAAGAGTGCGAATAACAAGCCAAAAAAACGATGGCAACCACAAGCATCTCGAAAACAAAACCACAAAAGTTCCATTCACAAAAATCAGTATTCAGTACAATACGTGACATATAACATCACCGATCAACTGCATCTCGATATGATTCTGTGCGAGATCAGCTGCAACCAGGTAAGCAGTCGAGCGTGCGTTAGCACCCTCACCCATATGATGGATGAGCGACTCATCCCTCTCCTTGACAGCCTCACCCTATGATGGATGAGCACTCCATCCCTCTCCTTGGACACCCTCACCATATGATGGATGAGCGACTCCATCCCTCTCCTTGACAGACGAGCGTGCTTACACCTCACCCATATGATGGATGAGCGACTCCATCCCCTCCTTGACAGTCGAGCGTGCTTACACACCCTCACCCATATGACAAGCCAGGGCATATTCTGACAAGATGTGACGAACAAAGTAGAATTTAAATCCAGAAGGTATTTGAAAGTTGGTGAAGTCATAACCTCCTCACTGCCTTTGAATCAACTAGAGAAGGGTATCATGAATGCAATCAGGTAGCAAATTCCAAACAAAACAGGTACGGCCATTACCGCCCAAAATACTCAAAAATCTCACGCAAAATGAAGACATGCACAATGAATTTATCCATACGCACCATCATAACCGTTGCTATATATCATCCTCTGCAGAAACTGGCATCACAACTACTCACCTCCGTCTTCCACTCTACATACTTGAATGAATTGTCGAAGTAATAAATGTTAATACAGCAATCACAAGCAAGGAAAATAATTTTTTATATTAATAAAAGTAAAACATACATTTTCCAACAGGAGTTTTGCTGGGAAGATCTACAAAATCAGCTCATACTAAAGCATACATAGATATCGTCATTCAATGTCATACCTCCACTCATTGAAATGCATGAAAATAGATAGGAGGAAGCAGCATCATTTTTCAAATAAAAATATCTTCCAATAACTATTTACTACCAGTAAATTTGCACAAAAATTATTTACACAAAAATATGCAGCAAAAGATGAAAAGATCGACTAATACAAATAATTGTTCGATTAGGCAACAGGCCTCTTGTAATTAAGGACTACTGCAGATCTGTTATCAAAATAAACGTCCAAGAGGGAGGTGCAGATACGCAATCTTCATCTATGCTTTATAAATCATGCTACAAAGCCACCATAATTTTCATAGTTCCTTCAATGTCAATTCGAGAACTATATAGTATTATAAGCATACAGAAAAATTAGTTGGGAACATTCCCATAATAGTTTTTGTTAAATAATATGAATTGCTCAATAATCTGAATCGACTTATACAGAGATCGAGCCCCGAAAAACAGACATTCAGATGCCGAACATCAAATTCAAAACCTGCCTTATATCCACAGGAGTTAACCAGTGTCAAGTATTACCAGACATCAAATTGCCGTAGCAAATACACGACCTGTAGAGTCAAGCATCGACAATTTCCTGGACAGAAGTATCTGTTAGTACGAAGTTGACAAATACAAACGTAACTTGAAACTGCAGACTCAAACAGCCCTAACAGGGGTTTTATTCGATTTCTTCGACTTTTTCTTCTTTTTTGAAGCATCGATGCTGTTGGCCGCGACCCCACATTGCAAATCTACAGACTCTTGCAAATCTACAGGCTCAGTAATCTTTTCGAGTGCTGGAGTCGTAGGAGAATCATCCATTGGAACTCCATCACCGACATCTTGACCACTTAAAGATCCCATTTCACCTTCTAAAGAGGAGCCTTTCTTCTTCTTTATGTTCGGGGTTTTCTCTGCGTCACTAGTCCTTTTCTTACTAGAAAACCCACCTGTAATCCCTTCTTCCCCATTTATCTTTGGTAGGTCAATTTGTGCTTCTTTTTCCACACCTTCCATCTCAATGGGCAGCATTCTAGAGGAACTGTAAAGTGAACAGTCCAGAGAGCCCAAGGTCTTCAGACACATATGACGGATGTTATTCCACTTTTCCGGAAGCGCCGACACAAGACTGTCGATGACAGCAACAACATTCTCCACTATTTCCTTGCTGCTCTGAGAAACCCTAGCCACATTAGCAACACAACCAGTACTGTTAAAGGAGATATAAGCCGAACTGCAAGCTGACTCCAGCTCTCCCCTCCATTTCTGGTGGGTCAAATCCACGGGGACCATATTCCTTTGATCTGTGGGATATTCTAACCCTGTGAACTTAGGGATCCGTACTGCTTTATTTGCCATGAACAAATCAAAAGACAGACGCAGTTTTTCCCTATCCTCGGATGTCCTACAATCAGCCATTAGCTGTTTGCGTTCAAAGACCTTTGAAATGGGTAAATTCTCCTCCTTAATCTTGGTCTCGGCAGCTTGTAAAACCTCTTTTCCATTGCCGATAATCAAACATATCTTTTGGCTTCCATCAAAACGAAACAAGGGATGAGGTACTGGGATGCTCAAGGGAATCGTTCGTGTACCATCAGGTTTCGTTTTCAGCGTAACAACCAAATAAATAAACTCATTGCAACCCAGGCCTTGAGGTTTCTGATCCTTAGGCTTTAAATTAGTCACCGTCAAGAGCAGTTCTACTGCTAATTCTACTATCTCCTCGCTTACTGGAGAGGATACTTGGGATCCATTGCTTTCGTTCTCTCTATTAACCATGGCAACTGAGAAGCACGAAACTGAAAGAAGGAAAGATGAAGCTTGAAACTTACCAGGCAACGCTCCTCAGTAGACCTTGTAAGAAGAATCCTTCTCTGCGTTCAATCGTTAAGGAACCGTGAAAATAAATTCTGTATATGAAAACCCAGACACTCAAAAACCCTAAACCACACACCAACAACGATTTATAGGCAATGCGTAAGTGGGTAGGGGTTTGGGCTCTATGCGTGTATAGAAGTAGGTAGGGTTTAGGGTTGCATGCGGATTGGTATTAGCGAGTTTGGCTATATTTGAAGGGCTGCAGTCCGTTTTATTTAAATGACGAAATATTCCACAATTAGCATGGATGAAGTTTACTCTTGTGAGGTAGACTCCTTACTAATCAACGACAGGAGATCGTTTCGGAGATTCTACACTTCCATGTAACTGACTAGCTGTGTGTAAGGAATGGTCATATTTCTAATTTGATACGCTATTTGGAGGGAAATAATCTCCCCTTTTTTATAAATAGTAATGAGTTTTACGCTGACCAAAAGTCTCTTGTTATATCGAGCGACTAGTTTTTTTTTTCTTAGAATTTTTAAAATTAAAAACATATATTATATAATTTATTTTAAATTATTTTATAATATATCTATTTTTTTGTTTTTATTGTTTTTTATTTCTCTTTAAAATATAATATTATATATTATATTTTAAGTTTTAATGGTTGCATCTGGAGTGTATTTATTTGTTCACTTTCTATCTTTCACACTAATGATGAACCCATAGTAAGTTGGTTCAAAAGGTCTTGACTTAAAAGTTATTATGTGATTTATCTAAAAAAATTGTATAAATCATGAATTATAATAGAAGTCTTTTATTTATTTATTTTTATCTAAAGGAATGCTCGGCATTATAACCTCTAGGTAAATCGTGTTACTAGGGGTTTGAATATAGGATTTTGCATTCATATTTACTTTTACATTTTCACTGACTTACCAAATGGGCTTTGTGGGACTATATATATATATATATAGGAGTAGTTTGATTTTTTGGAGTAGGGATTTTTGGCCGACCAAAAAATTTGTGGTCAAAACTTGATTTGTGGTGTTTAAATTGGTTTTTTTACTGCATATATAGACACTAACTATCTATGTTAAACACAGACATGGTGGAGGCAAAATATGAATGATAAACATTGAGTTGCATATATTATTGACATGATATACATTTATAGTACATTGTACATGACTGTTGGATTCATCTTCTAACATCTCTTGGACTCCGGTGGTTGTTCACATTCCACACCAACCCATAGAAGATTAGGTGTCCAACATTCCCCCCCTTAATCCGAGGGGTATGTATGAGTCCAGGAAGAGAGTTGTAATACAAAATGTGCAAAAATGCATGGCAGCACGAGGCTGAATGTGCTCTCTGAAATGTTGGTATAAGGGGGGTAGTTTAAAGATGACCACCAACACTGGAACGCTTAGTGCAGTTCCCTGAACTCTTCCAAATCTGACATGAAGTTGAGGTCTTCTGCGAGAGGAAGTGCTCCTCATGTTTTGAAGAGGGAAACCTTCAACCTTGAAAGGGAGGTCTCACCCATCATAAAAAGGGAGAATCTCAACCTAAAAAGGGAGGTCTCAACCTATGATAGTTTAAGGATGACCAACAACTCTGGAATTCTTAATGTAAACTGGCAAGAAGTTGAAGTCTTCTACAAGATGAAGTGTCCCCAATTCTTTTGAAGAGATGCCTCAACCCCGCATAGATGGTTTAAGGTTGATCATCAACTAAAGGCATATTCAGGGGCATCTTTGTCTCTGGCTACAACTCTGAATCTGGTATGGCAAGTTGTGGCTTAGGCTCACTTGATGTGGCTTTGAAGCTTGTAGATGACCATCACTCCCCCCCGTCAGATACAAGGTGAGATGATGGAGAAAACTCAACTGCAAGACTGTTAAATACTTTAAAACAAGTTCTGATATATGACTGAAATATCTTCTTGGTTTTTGAAGCCCATTGCCAAGAAGCGATCCATCCAAAATCAATCTTTGTTCTTGCAGGAGGCTTGTTTTTGAATCATTTGTGTGAAGAATGGGTGGTTTTATGACAGTGCTTACATGGATGAAGATCAAAACAATGATCTTTCATATGGCCAACTCTTTCACAATGTTGGCAGTTCATAATCTGTTGTTGTTGTTGTGGAAGAGGAGCAGAGACTGGAACAGCTGAAGGTGAACTATCATGAAGGAATCCAGCACTCTGAAACTAAATGGGCTTTAAGTAATCTGGAATATGAAAAGATACATCATTGCCATATCCAAGACCAGTTTTGTGCTTGTTATGGACAAACTCTTCCCAAGGATTGATGATGGACTTGGGAAGTGCATGTTAGGATATTCCGACACATAGGAAATAGTTAAGTTCAACTTGGTCTAGTATAGAGTTAGGTATAGAGTTAGGTAAAGTGTGTTTCTTTACCGTTGTACATTTTGTAACTTACAATCCGACGGTCAGATATGTAGTGATCCGACGGTTCATTCTCTCCTCGGTATTACCGACACTTGATCCGTGGCTTGACACCCGATTGGTCCATGAATTCTATTTAAAGCGCATGGAGGGTCATTTGTAGGTTCACCGTGCATGAGAGAAGCTTATGTAATTTTCATTCTTTTATTAATAAATTGCCTGTAGTAGCCACGTTGGCGCAGGCCGTGGACTGTTTCCCTCTCTGAGGTTTTTAACCACGTCAAAATACTGGTGTATTGATCTGTGATCTGTTTGTGAGCGGTGTCCTTTTGGTGTTCTGTCTGAGGAACTTACCCTGTAAATTCCTACATGGTATCAGAGCTATTTGAGGGCCGCGTCCGTTGGTGATCCAAATCTGAAGCCGTTAGAACTGCATGCGGTTGTCGTTTCCTAGATCTACTATTTCTGACTTCTTTCGGGCCGAGAGGACTACTCTGTTGTGTTCGGAGCATCTGTTCCAGTGAGAAACCCCTTTCGTTTCACGCGAAAAGGTTTCCGGTAGCCCTATCTGCGTCATTTTTAAGATCTGGAGGTACACAGTGTTTTTCAGCAGTTTACTGTTATTTTCTCTCTGGTTATTTCAGTTTCTG
>APFE030694472.1:4987-58904 GCA_000404065.3 Pinus taeda
AAGGGTTTCTTGACGACTCCAAGTCGTTTGGGAAAATCACAGATTAGATCTTTCCTTGGGGCTTTGACAAGGTGTATCAACCTGTACATCATCTTAATGTGATGGAGCCTCCTTGCTCATCGGCTTACCATATCCCAGATGATGTTTATCTGCTGGAGTAATCGACGAATACATGATTCCTCAATAATCGAATCCCACCTCTGGTTGTTACAAAGAATCACAGTGGTATGTGTTCAAACAGCTCAGTGAAGAGCTTCCCCAACCAGGTATCTTCATACCAGATCATACTCGTAGATATGTATCCGGTCTCGGTGGAGCTTATGGAAACCGACTTTTGCCTCCTGCTCATCCATTATATCGAAGCAGAATCGAAAGAGAAACAGTACTAAAAAGTGCTCCAGTGATCCTCCACACTATCTGCTTAATCAAAATTCGAATAATCATGCAGTTTCGTATTTCTAGTAGTGTATCTCAATCCATTAGTAATTGTGCCACGAAGATATCTTAGAATATTCTTGGCATCAATCCAGTGAGGCTCAACCAAATATGAGCTTACAATGCTAACTGCAAAACATATGTTCGGACAGAGGTTCACTAAGAACATTAATGCGAATGAGTTTATGAAACTCAAAGGCATTTCCCAAATCTAGTCCAACATCACTAAGATATAACTTCTAAAAGTTAATATCCTCAAGGTAGTCATAGGCTTGTAGTCCATCATACCAAATCTTTCCAATATCTTTACCACATATTTTCCTTGAGATAGGAAAATTTCCCTTGGCTTCTGCTATACTTCAAGTCCTAGGTCTTTCATTTCAAATTCAGAAGCCAACTCCCTCTTACATTTGTGAATGAGAGGGCTTGCAGTTGTTAGAAAGAGGTCATCCACATACAACGCCAGTATGAGAGGCTTGTCATCTTCAGCCTTAAAGTAAAGGTTAGGATCGGCTTCACTCCTAGTGAATCCCACCTTCATCAAGTAGCTATCGATCCTCTCATACCATGCTCGGCTTCAGCCCACAGAGAGCCTTCTGAAACCTGTATACATGAGATTTTCGATCATAAATCTCAAATCCTTCAGGTTACTCCACATAGACCTCTTCTTTGATCAAACCATGCAAGAACATGGTCTTGACATCCATCCGATGTAGGTTCCATCCTTGTGAAGCCACAAGGGTTATGATCAAGCAGATGGTCATATATCTGGCAATAGGTGCAAATATCATAGTCTATACCTTCCTTCTGGGATAAACCACAAGCAAAAAAATGAGCCTTATACTTTTCCGTACTTCCATTTGCTACATGCTTTATCTTGTAAGGCCATTTTGAAGTAACAATTGTCTTGTCCGGGGTCTAGGAACTACTTCCCAGTCATCATTCTCCATAATAGAGTCATATTCTATGGTCATAGCATCCCTCCATACTTAATGCTTGATGACATCTGAGAATGATGAAGGCTCATTTTGTATGATCGTGCCCATGATGGTCAGGTATCCCTGATACCTGTTAGGTTACTTACTTATACGGAAGGTTCCTTAGGGTGCAACATGTCCTTCAGCATCATCAAGCATCCCCCTAAGCCACGAAGGCCTCTTCCTAGAAGAGGAAGGCTCGTGTGGATGAGGATCAATCGGATCCATGGGTTCTTCTACATTAAGCATTGATTCATCATCCTTTTCTTGCAGTTCCCTGGTGTCGGCTTCTTGAGAGCTCCTCAAAGTTGGAAGATTGTCCACCTTTTTGAGAGCCATATGTTCATCAAAGGTGACATCATGACTAATCACGACTTCCCTTTGACCGGCGGTGAACATTTCTTCAGGAGTCTTGGAACCTAATGCTTGATGAGGGCATCAATTTTGTACATATACAGTGATTTTTGTAGTTTCAACCCATAGAAACTTCGGAAATCTTTGATCATGTAGCATGACCGGGACGGCTTCCACAATCGTGCGGTTCTTCCTTCCTACCACACCATTCTACTCAGGAATACGTGGTGTAGTAGTCTCCCTCTTAATGCCAACCTCAGGTATGCCTGAGTGAACCAAGTGTAATATATCGGAGGTCTTGCTTTGGCTTGAGGGGAATGGTCCCCTTTTGATCTCTCCTTCCGCACATCCTAGACATACACCTTCTTTCTCTACTCGAAATTCAGGCATCCCTGTCACCATTTGTCTTACACCGAGTATAGATTTATAATGAAGGGCGGCAAAACCTCCGATGCCAAAGTTAAAACTAAAGAGATGTGCCATAAGCCATGACACCTAGCAGACTTCCATCGACCTAATATGATGAATCAACACTAAACCCAAGAGTAAAGGCATCTTTAACATTACTTTTCCATATACGTACCTTGCCATCGCTGAAGGTTACCTTGTAGCCATTGTCTTCCATTGCCAAGATGGACACTAGGTTCTTTTCGAGGTCAGGTGCATTTAATACATCCTGGAATTTCGAGCCTTCTTGAATGGTTGTCCTCTTCCTCAATTCCCAGCTCTCCTCTTACCTTTGCTATTGAATTTGTCATTCCTTTGATTGCCATTAGAGGGATTTTGATCATCGTCCTGGTGTGAGTCCTTTCTATCAGGGCACTGCCTTGCATAGTGACCTTTATCACAAATGTAACATCGTCATTTTATTCCAACCTTAGGTCCAGCCTTTCCTTTTGATTTAGTCCCGGAAGTATTTCTTTTCTTAGCATGAGAAGAAAAGGTAGTAGGAGGACCTTTAGGCATGGGCATTTCTTGCTCTTCTTCCCTTGTTTCTTGTTGAATGCATCTAGCCATTAATTCCTCGAAACCAAGAATTACATTATAGTTCAGAAGAGTAGTCCTAAACACGTACCATTTGGATGGTAATCCTCCAAGAGTCATGAGTGCAATTTCCCTGTTAGTAATAGCCTCCCCAATAGATAGGATATCGTTCTTGATCTCAGTTATTCTTAAGAAGTATTCTTTCATACTCTCATCTTTACCCTTCTTGATTTCCCTCAATTTATTTCTAAGAAACAAAGCTTGATTTGCATCATTAACTTTAAATAAACTCACCAGTCTATCGTAGATTTCCTTGGAGGTGTCAACTTCAGAGATGTAGGCCACCAAGTGCTTGTCGATAGAGTCCCGGATGATCTTCTATTTTAACTTCTTTGGTTTTCCATTTGTTCCATGCAGCAGCAGATGCATTTGATGGAGGCTCAACAATATTGCCTCTTACATGGTCCAGCACTCCTGGATCTTCTAGGGTTAGATCGATAGACATCTTCCATACGTGATAGTGATCTTTCTTACGAAGCTTGCCTTCGGCAAAGTGTTGACAACCGCATAGTTCTTTTAGGATAGCCTCGCCAATCTTCTCTTCGGTGATTGCCCTTGCTCTTGCTCGGGCTTTGTCTTCACCTCAGCTCTGATACCATGTTAAATTATGGTATGTTCTATGGTAATAACAGTTTACTTCTCTTTCTTATTATATTCCACAGATTAGCAATCACATGTACATAAAGTAAAGTGCAGATAGAACATTAAACGATGAATAGAAAACAAGCCAAGACAAGAGACACAAGATGTGGTAGCCAGCCAGGGAAAAACCCCATAATGTGTGGGTTAACCCTTTGATCAAATATTCTTTTATCTTCAATAATTCAGCAGAGAGAAATAGTACAATAAATATGATTCATATCAATAGTAGCAAACCCTAGATCAGCAGCATCAACATTAGTGGCTTCATCATCAAACTAGGGCAGACGATATCTCACAAACTAACTGTCGGATCGGTATGATTCCACCACCAAAAGATGTGGCTTCCAGAGGAGGTTCAGATGAAAATATAGTGCAGTTTAGATGAAGAGATCTTCTAGTCCACGCAGGTCAATCTTTACTTCTACAGTTGTAGCTTCAGTTTCGGCAGCTTCCAGCTTCAAACTAGGGAAGTCGATATCTTGTAAACCGTTCGTCGGATTGACTTGATTCCACCACCAAAAGTTACGGCTTTTAGAGGAGGTTCCATTGAACCTATAGCAAAGTTTAGATGAGGAGATATTCTAGTCCATGCAGGTCAATATTTACCTCTGCAGTTGCAGCTTCAGTTTCAGTAGCTTCCAACTTCAAACTAAGGCAATCGATATCATGCAAACATTCCATCGGATTGACTTGATTCCACCACCAAAAGTTGTGGCTTTCAGAGGAGGTTTAGATGAAACTACAACGCAGTTTAGATGAGGAGATCTTCTAGTCCATGTAGGTCAACCTTTACTTCTGCAATTGCAGCTTCAGTTTTAGTAGCTTCCTGCTTCACATGTGTGAGAGGGAGACCCTTTTCTGAATAGTAGAGAAGAGACTCTTTTCTGTGCAGTAGAGAGAGAGATATGTGATGAGATGAGTGAGTCCAAATGAGGAAAAGTCCTCCTGTATTTATACACAATGTTGGTGTTTTAATAGATGCGACTCTTGGGCTTTTGAGCCTACATGAGTTATATGTTGGCTTGATAGTAATTCCATAATCAAAATAAATTCATATCTCCATGAATACTTATCGGAATCAGATGATATTTATATCAATCCTACACCTCTCAAAGAGAGCAATCTAATAAAAATATTATGAGCCATGAATAAGATGACCCACATGATGTTTTCCCCGGGTTTCCAATTTTAACACCCATCTCATTATGACATTATTCCCTTGGGTACCTCCCTCTATACCCCATACTATCCCCCCTAGGTATACTACATTCTACCCCCCTTAAACATGTTTTGTCACTGAAGCATAAGAAAAACATAAATAATAAGATATACTCAAAAGAGTAGTCCACTAGTACCATGCACGTGCATCTATCGACCAAAGAGGAAGGTGAACCCTTGATCTGGGTGGTCCCTTGCTCGCTTGAAATGGAAGTTGAACTTGGGAGCTCTTCTATGTTAATGCGTTGTCGGTGGATCGTCACCCCTCTCTATCTGCCATCTAGGGGTTGTTGTCCTTGTGGCTAATTAGTTGCCATCATGTTGGTTGTTATCTTGTTGGGTGATGTGGGTTGTGATATGCTGAAGTTTTATTCAACGGTGTATCTTTCTTTAATTCACCACCTAATGGAGCCTGATGGCTATCTAGTACATGTTGTGGCGCCTGCAATTGTTTGTTATCTTCCAGTATTACTTCAACCACAAAATCCTAATCTGATGTATCATTACTAGTAACATTTTCTGCTTCAACCTCCTTGGCCTCTACCTATTTATTGATGGAAATTTCCTGTAGTATAAATTTTTTCTTTTTATACCAGAGCTTCAGGAATTTCTTCTGCACATTAATATTGATAGTATCAACAGATTCCATCTAAGGGTATCCCAAAACAACATCCACATTATCCATATCTAAAGCATAAAAATCAGAATGCAACACATACTTATCCATAGAAATCTTCAAATATTTATAAACTTGAACATCGTGTGTGTTTTCAATGTGTTTTTCTAGAACTTCCAATTTTTTTGCCAAATTAACATTTATAAGATTTTTCTTGCAACTAGGTTTTATAGACACAATGATCTTCTCCTTCTCAGTACATCCATGAACCTGCAATAACGAGATACAAGTAGAAAATATGCCCACATGTTTCTCATTATCTTGTTTTCTAGCATGAGACCATTTCTCTAAAAGGAATTTTTCAAATTCTTCATCTCAAATTTTGTACAACTTCTTGCTATCAAGTGATCTCCACCATATGGAACCTTCATCTTTCAAACTAAGCCATACTAAACCCTTTTAATTTTTCCCAAATGCTGACTTTTCCCTTCTGATGAATTCTCCAATAGTAGGGCCACCATCTTTTCTTGTAAAAATCCACTCAGTAGAAGCCATGAAGTAGAATGAGGGTTTCCAAAAAATTACCTACTTTATGCGACAACTTTAAAATTGCCATAACTCGATCAATATTGCTTAGAATCCTTACTATAACCTATTTTTCAAAATGGAATGACCATTCTTCATCTTCCCCTATGCTAGAAATCTCGAACTAGACACTCTGGAATTTCAAATATGCACTGCAACTGTCCCGACATCACAAAAATTTCTCAAAAAAGCATTGATTTTAAATCAGCGATATCTCCCTCATCCAAACTACGATTCGACTGATTTTTTTTTTAAATTGGGTAATTTTTCACAACGATCTCATATATATAATTATTTTCTCAAAATTCTCCAAAAAACTAAAACAATTAATTGGAGATCCACCATACATGAATTTTCATCAGAAAACATTTCTACAACACAACTGATTTTTAAATCAGCGATATCTCCCTCATCCGGACTTCTATTCGGCTAATTTTTTTATTTTATTTTGGGTATTTTTTTCATAAGGAATCCATATCGGCAATTATATTCTGCAAAATTTTCCCAAAAGTTTCAGATATTCTCTACAAACTCACCACCCCAAAACATTCCTACAAAAACAAAAACAAAAAAAATTCTGCTTTTCCCAAGAAAGCACTTTGATACCACTTGTAATAGATCTCACCTTCAAATATATGAAAATAGGAATATGTCCAGAAATAACAAGATAGAAATAGATAAACTTCTCTTTATTAATATCAGAACCCTTAAGGTAGGGTAACACCATATAATAACTCCTTAAGGAAGGAGAACACTCCATAACCATATGCTTGTCCATACAATAATCATTCACATCTCTCAATGGGTTGTCTCTAGCCTCTATATAGGCTTCATACATACAATAACATGGGTAATTACCATGTGTCTCTCAATACCATATATCTAATACAATTGGCTTATCACATTATTGCTAACTACTTGTGGTCCCTTACATGATGCGAGTTAACCACTTTATTTATTAACTATGGCCCATCCCATTATTAAATTATTCCCTTGGCTTTGTACCCCATACTATACTATCCCCCCCTAGGGTAATGCTATACAATCACTCCTTAAGGAAGAAGAAAACTCCACAAGCCATATGCTTGTCCATACAATAATCCTTCACATCTGTCAATGGGGAGTCTCTAGCCTCTATATAGGTTTCATACATACAATAGCATGGGTCATTACAATGCGTCTCTCAATGCCATATATCTAATACAATGGGCTTATGACTTTATTTCTAACTTCTTGTGGTCACTTATATGATGAGGTTTAACCACTTTATTTATTAATTATGGCTCATCCCATTATTACATTATTCCCTTAGAGGAGAGTCATCTCATTCGGGTATTCAGGAGACACTTGGGAGTGAGCGAGAGCCGGGCGGGAGTCGCGATCACGTGCAGGAGCTAGGGTTTATTCTGCAGTCTGAAGGGTCGTCTGCTTTCCACCGAGCTTGTTATCAGAATCAATCAGGTGTCGCACTGGAAGGGGAAGGAATGGAGACGAAAAACGCGGGGGGAGAGATACCCTCCTTCAAAGCCACTTTAACAGGGGAAAATAGAAAGGAAAATCAGAGTGAAGGAGCCCAAACAAATGAAGGAGAAACTTCAGAAACTGGAGTGCAAAGGAGAGCAGGATTCCAAAGCAAATGCCTACCTAGGACTTCGAACAGACCCAGGTTTGTAATCCCACCTAATAGACTAGAAAATTACAGAAGCCATATGCGTGATTATGCCTTG
Source organism: Pinus taeda (assembly GCA_000404065.3). Lineage (NCBI taxonomy): Eukaryota > Viridiplantae > Streptophyta > Pinopsida > Pinales > Pinaceae > Pinus > Pinus taeda. The sequence continues at coordinate 12,586 of APFE030694472.1, forward strand.
ATATGAAAGTTCATAGGATATTGTCCTACTGAAAAGGATCTCATGAGATGGATCTATCAGCGGTGGAAACCAAAAGGACCTGTGGAAGTCAAGTTGGGGACAAAGGGGTTCTTCACTGTTATATTCTCCAACCTAGAAGATAGGGGGCGAGTCTTTGAGGAAGGACCTTATTTCATGAACAACAATGGTCTATTCATGAGAGAATGGGTAGATTGCTACAACCCAGATAAGGAAAGGATGTTAGCTGCTCCGATCTGGATTAGACTCTTTGGTCTACCATCAGAATTCTGGGAACCAGAGATCCTTAAAGGCATAGGAAATACAATAGGTTCCTTTGTTAAAGTGGCAGAAACAACAAAGAGAGGAAAATTCAATACCTATGCTAGAATATGTGCTTACATGAACATCACAGAGCCTCTCCCAGACACTATTGAACTGGAGTATCATGATGAGCTACGGCACCAACCTATAGACTACGAACATATCCCATTTCGCTGCCGAAGATGCCATGAATATGGTCATCTATTTAGGGAATGCCCTATTACGCTAGCTGAAAAGGAAAGGGAAGCAGAAAAAAGCGGAAGCAATACAACAAGGAAAACAGGGGAAGAAAAAGAGGACTTCAGAGAAGTTCCAAGAAGAAGAGGAAGAGGAAATAAAAAGATGCAGATGGGTAAAAAAAAAGAAGCCCAGAAAACAGAATCTCTAAACATGTTTAAAGCCCTACAGGAAGAAGGTTTGGAGACAGAGGTGAGCGAAGAAGAAGAAATAGATGGAATGGAGGTAATAACTGAAAAATCAAACAAAGAGGCAGATAATAGGAATAAGGAATAGGGGGTTGAACTCATAGGTGAAACCCAAGGGGATCAAGGAGACATGGAAATAGACCCAAAGAAAACAAAAGGAGAAGAAGAAGAACAAGTAATGGCGAGACTCCTAAAGGAATGGAAAAGGCTTGATGAAAGATTCATCCCAGAAGAACAAAAACAGAGATACAAAGAGGCATTTCAAAGATATAAGGAAAAAAGGAGACTAACCGAAGAAAAGGAAAATCAACAACCGGAGAAACAGGAAACGCAAAGCATAGGAGCGGGCAGCATTGGCAAGGGAGGCAAAAAAGGAGGGAGAAGAACAATGGGGGAAATGATACAAGAAGTGGGTGAGATGCTTGTTAACTCTGGAAGAGTGATCCCTCTATCAGAGGTCTTCCAATCCCCCCCCAAACTGTTAAGATGATTATTACAAGCTGGAATATACGAGTCCTCAATAGTAGAGGCAAACAAAGGTATTTGAATGAAAGATTGAAAGAAGAGAAACCTAGTGTAATGATAGTACAAGAAAAAAAAATAAGTACTGAGAAAATGAGAGAAATTTTGAATAAAAACAGGAGTCGCTATGAAATTATGGGGCTGGATGCAATTGGAAGTGCAGGTGGCTTGATAATTATCTGGAACCCAGAGGAAATACACTTCAGTAACTGGATGAGTCTCCCAAGAATTTTATCAGGTACAACAAGTATAGTAGGAACGAAGGAAGAGGTTATTATAACAGGGGTGTATGGACCTCATATTCAGAACGAAAAGGAAAACTTTTTGCAAAATCTAAAAGCCTTCAGATGCCTCATACCAGGAAAACAATGGATAGTAGGAGGGGATTTTAATCTGATTAAAACCTTAGATGAAAAAAGAGGAGGAACAAGAAGAATGGATAAGGTAATGGAACAGTTTGGAGACCTCATAAGGGACCAGCACTTGATTGACATCCAAACCATCATTGTAAGTCATACGTGGAACAATCGGAGAGGAGGTGCTAACCAAATAGCTTCTCGCCTTGACAGATTCCTAATCTCAGAACAAATAATGTTGAAGGATGTATTTATAGAAGCCACCATTCTACCGGTAGCAGGATTGGACCATTGGCCGGTTAAATTAGAGATAGACTTAAAGCAAAGGCCTCCCAACAAGCCCTTCAGGTTTGAAGCTTTCTGGCTGAGAAACGAAGGACTGATGGAGAAGCTAGAAGAGTGGTGGAGGATGAGTGAGCAAAGGGGCAAAAATAAGATGCACACCTTTCAACTCAAACTGAAGGAAATGAAGAATAAGATAAAGAAATGGAATAAAGAAGAATTTGGGAATATTATGGAAGATAAAAAGAGACTAGAACAGAGAATGGAAGACCTTCAGCAGATGGATATCAGGGAAGGAATAGAAGAGGAGAGAACACAAGAAGAAGGCAGAGTTTTAAATCAGCTAGAAGAAAGAAGAAAACAAGAAGAGATTTTATGGAAGCAAAAATCAAGGGTACAATGGCTTAGGGAGGGAGAGAGGAATACTAAGTTTTTCCATAAAGCAATGGTTCAACACAGACAACGAAACAGAATATTCTCTATAAAAAACCAAGAAGGGAAAAGAGTTCTACAACATGAATAAATTGAAAAAGTAATGGTTAATCATTTCAAAGACATTCTGAGGGAACCACAAACCGACAGATCAGAGGCCATAGAAAAGATAAGCAGCGAAATCCCAAATGTAGTCACAAGAGATCAAAACTTGGCTCTCATGAGGAAAATCACCATGGAAGAAGTGGAAGACATTGTTAGAAACATGAAAAGGATCAAAGCTCCTGGCCCAGATGGGTATACTATAGAATTCTTCCAAGCAGGATGGAAGTTTCTTGCAACAAAAGTTTTGGAAGCTGTAGAGGAGGCCAGAATAAATCAAAGAATATGGCCAGGAATAAACTCAACCCTTTTAACCTTGATTCCAAAAACTAATCAGGCTGAGAAGGCTGATGGATTTCTCCCTATAGCCCTGTGTAATGTCATCTACAAGATAGTGGCATCAATTGTTGCTCAGAGACTAAAACTGATCCTACCAAGTATTATCTCCCCAGAGCAGACTGGGTTTGTTGAGGGAAGGCAGATTTTGGATGGGCTTGTGGTGGCCCAGGAAGTCCTTCACACTCTGAAAACGAAAAAAGAAAAGGGTATGCTAATTAAACTTGACCTTTCAAAAGCCTATGATAGGCTAAGTTGGAAGTACCTAGAAAGAATCCTTAAAGCCTTTGGATTCTGTGATAGATGGGTTAACTGGGTCATAAGCATGATCTCTACTCCGAACTTCTCTATTTTTCTGAATGGAGCGCCAAAAGCAACGTTCAATGCCTCAAGAGGTCTCAGACAAGGGGACCCCTTATCCCCCTTTCTCTTCATAATTGCAGCAGAAGGATTAGGTAGATATTTTAAAAAAGAAGCAAGAGAAAGGAAAATTCAAGGCCTCAGATTATGGGGGAATTCAACCACAGTCACACACCAACAATTTGTGGATGACATAATGATATATTGCAAAGCCACCCTGAATGAAGTCAAACGGATAAAGAAAATTCTAGAGATATTTATGGAAATTTCAGGGATGGAAGTGAATAATGACAAATCCAGAACCTTTTTCTTTAACACTGCGGAACCTGTTAAGAACCATCTAACCAAGGTCATGGGATATAGGATAGGGGATCCCCCTACCAAATATTTAGGAACTATGCTAGACACATCTACTCTTAAAATAGGAAATTGGAAAAATATCATTGAAAAGATCATGAAAAGGCTGGATAATTGGACCTTCCATGATCTGAACCTGGCAGCAAGGGTTGTGCTTCTCCAAGCCACTATACAAGCAATCCCGATATATCCATTATCTGTAATGGCTGCCCCTAAAGGAATTTGTAATAAACTGGTAGAGATTTATAGAAAATTTCTATGGGGTGGCCCGAAACAACAAAAGAAATGGGCCCTCTGTTCATGGAAGAGTCTAAGCAAACCTAAGGAAAAAGGTGGCTTAGGCCTCAGAGATCCATGGACATTAAATCAAGTTCTTGCCGCCAAATCAAGATGGAGATGGCTACAAGGGGGCCCAGACTTATGGAAAGATATCTGGACTGTAAAATACAATATGCCTCTCTCCCCAGAAGAAATTCTTAGAGATCAAAATATCCCTCGGGGTTCAGATATTTGGAACTTATCCACCCAAAGCAGGGACTTAGTAGACAATCATATATTCTGGGAAATAAGAGGGGGCCAGATAGTGAGATTTTTGGATGAAGCCTCGCAGCAAAGGGAAAAAATGATGAACCTACAAGGCATGCAGGAAATTCACAAAATAGGAGTAGACAGAGGCCTCCTAGCGGTTAAAGATTACTGGAATGCAACACCTGGCAATGAGGAATGGCTAGAATGGAAACCTCTGGAAGATTGGAAAAGGAACGCAACAGAAGAACAAAAAACAGCTTACAGGAAGGAAACCGATTCCAGGAAGATAAAAAAGAGAGACGACAGAGACATCCTATGATGGGGCAAAGAAACAAAAGGGATATTCTCAATAAAAGAAGCCTACAAAATAAAAACCCAGGATGATCCAGGAGAGGAAGAACAAAAGTGGAAAAAGCTATGGAGAACAAAGTGGTGGCCGAAGATTAAGCTGTTTGCTTGGTTGGTAGGAAGAAAGCGGATTTTAAAATGGGACAGAATTCAAAAAAGAGGCTTCTATGGACCTGCTAGATGTTGCCTTTGTCTTTCAGAAGAAGAAAACCAAGAACACCTACTTAATGGTTGCAGTGCGGCTCAATTCCAGTGGGAGCAAACGAAAAGTCTATTCATGACAACAGCAAGAAACCCGCGCGACATAATTCAAACCCTTAGCGAGTGGGGAGAAGGAAAGTTTCAGAGCAAAATAGTCAGACGAGTGTGGAGCATTTCAGCTGGCTTCAACGTATGGAATTTATGGAGGGAATGAAATAGTCAAATATTTAAAGGGAAGTCCACAGGACCGAAGGAAATATGGAAGAGAACGCTGAAGCAAATAAAAGAGTCAATCCTTGCGGAGAATTGGGCAGACGAAGATTGGAAAAATACAGAAGCTGAAACAGAAATCCTAAAGAAGCTCAATGTAGAACAAGGGATGATATACCATCAAGTTTCCAAACAGAACCGCCAATCAGATAATCAAAGCTGAATGGTTTTTAGAAAGCCACCAGAAGGGTTCATTAAACTCAATTGCGACGGAGCTGCTAAAGGGAATCCGGGTCCAGCGGGTTTTGGTGGAATATTCAGAAATGAAGAAGGGGTTACATAATGGATCTATGCTGAACATGGAGGAACAATGACCAATAATGAGGCAAAATTCATGGCGGTTTACAAAGGCCTCAAAATTGCCATAAGAAATGGCTATAGGATGTTAGAAATTGAAGGGGACATCACCTTGGTGATCAATTCGATAAGGCAATTAATCCAAGGGAAGAGTTGGGAGAAGGTGGTGAAAAGTTGGTGAAGTGCTAGCACAGTCCGAGACATAGGGGAACTGTTAACAGAAATCGACTTCATGATCACTTCGCATGTTAGACGAGAGGGCAATAAACCCGCGGATTGCCTAGTGAATTGGGGAAGCAATGAACAAATGGAGCCAATCAATGACAGCTGGACCAATCAGGTATTGCTGGAACGATGGGACGGGCTAAATCAGCTCATCAGAAAGGATAATCATGATGCAGAACATGCTTAATTACACCCCCGCGTGGAGAGGGAGAGGGCGATTAAGACAACATCTGGAGGTAATTAGGAGAGGACAGAAGGGCGGCGCCCTTCATACCTCGTCAGCAGTAATTAATGATTACGCAGCAAGCCAGGGTTGTGGCCCAAGACAAAAACTGATTCACAATCCCAAAGCACGCATTCGGGTTATTAGTGGCATGCGCAAGGGGGAGCTTCCGCATCATTTGAGCAAAGGTGGGAGGGATGCTATAAGGAGGAACAAACAAAGAATGTCTAACAGAAGCATTCCGAAGAAGGTGATGAGTGAAGCAGCGCTCTGGCAGCAAACCCCCAACCAGCGCCTCAATATATCGAAAATGAGCGAGCATAGAGCTAAGGATGCCCAAGAGGAGAAGGCTGCTGCTGAAGGCAGGCAAACTGAAGAGGTCAGGACCAAAATCGAAATAGAGAGCTCGGAGGAGCTTGACTGCAGGCAGGTCAAGGAACCCAGAGGCAAGCGTTTTGAAACTGGGAAGAGTAGCAGAAGCTCGCAGAGAGTTAAGAAGGGAGAAGGGAGGATGCAGCAGATGAAGAGAGGGCGCGGCCATCCCCGGCAAGCCACCAACAAGGTGGAGAGTAACCGGACTCAGAAAAGACGCAAAAGGATAAACAGGTCTATCATTCAAACGGTGAATGAGGCAGAACAAGCCTACAATCTGGACTCAAATGCTGACATCAGGAACATTATTGAATCCATGGAGGAAAAAGTGCTGGAGGAGCCTTCAGATCCGGAAATGAATGACTGGTCTTTGCAGTTACCAGACCCTGGTCATACTCGGGGCAGGCTCACCCTATATCGTCGTGCCCTCCACACCTACTGGGTCTTGAAGCATCTCTTGGCCAAGCCCATGGAGCAGGTTGCAGCAGAAATGGTGGAGATGGCTCAGGACACGGCGGCGGCGAAAAAAGAAGTCGCAAATGTGGAAATGTTGGTTAGGCAACAGAATGACCTCCTCAAGGATATCAAGGCTATGCTGATGGAGCAGAGGAAGGACAGAGTCAATATTAACATCGACCGAAGGTTTCCAGCGAAGTGAAAAGCCTGACTTTTACCCTTTTTCCTTTTTGCTTGTCGAAATCCATGTTTTATAGAAGTTCAATCTGGGTCGCCCTCGCGGTAGTTGATTAGGGGTTTTGTCTTTTTGGAACGAGCTTAATGAGTCAGTTGATTTGTTCTGGTTATAGAAGACCTTTTATGTTCTTATCAGTTTTGACTATAAACAGTTGTGATAACGCTAATGACTTATGTAAATATAGGCTCCAACAGATCTGGTTTCCCTTCGGGACAGATTGAGAAGCCTAAGTTTTGTACTTTTATTTTCCTGTAGATAATAAATTACCGCAGTTTAAAAAAAAAAAACATTATTCCCTTGTGTACGTCCCTCTGTACCCCATACTATCCCCCCTAGGTATACTACAATCCCTCTAAGTCCTCATTCCAACCCCTCAAGTCTGATGAAGATCAGATTCTCGAAGAAAGCATTATTCCAAATCTTTCACGATGACCTAATTATAGACTAGTTTAGTAGAGAAAGCTTGTATGAAGTTGCACATGTCACTGTTTCGACATTAATACCTAAGCACAATACACACAACATTGTAGTTTGTCCTCTTTTTGTAATGTTTTACGAAATTTCAATCTGATTCGCATATAGAAAGTTATGACGATTTTGCCGAGGTCATGTGTTTGAGATATATTTTGGGAGCCTGCAAAAACCATAACATTCTTGGATCATATCTCCATAAATATAGCGAGACAATATCTAAAATTTGTACATGAGGTTCATCAAGATTTCAGCTCAAATGGGTTATAACTTGATCTTTCGAAACGTTGTAGAAAAAACATATAGTGAAAATGCGACGATGACCTCTGAAGCAGCGAAACCCTAGAATCCAAAGATCTGATACAAATTGTTATGAAACCAGCTCACAAAATAGAAGAAAAGATAGATCAGTGACTTCAAAATCAACGTCTTTGAGGGGGAAACCTCCTTTACATTACAAAAATGAACAATTCTTGGATGATACAAATGACAAGACCTCCTTTCTATATATAGGAGTCAAAGGGACCACAATATAATCAAAGTTGACATAACAATAATAATGTAAGGGCACAACAATAACAATAAGGGGCTATAATCGCAATAACAAAAAGTGAATACACTAGTATTATAGGGACCTAACATCCCAATACATGCAAACCATCAATTTATGCTAACATATCAAACCTCTCATGGAAAAATTTCTTATTGATAGAGCTGAAAGCCAAGAGGAAACAATCATCTACGTGGAAGAATTAATGGATAAATTTGACAGGCCTAACAACAAGGTAACTATTCTACCCAAGAATTTGAAAAACGTCAACTTATATTCCTTGGACAATTATAGTGAGCCATAACAACTGTTCCAAGTGAACTCGCCAACAAAATGATAAAGAATCATTCTAGATATACTAAACAATCTTTTCATAGTGGTAATGCCATTGGCATGTATATTAATTTATGCTTTAATTTTTCTTCTAGTTTTATCTGCATTTTGATAGAAAAACACAAAGAATATAACATTACTAATCATAAAAATTTGAACACATGCTACTTGTATGGTTTCCCAAGTGGCAAGCCAGTAGCTAATGATGATGATATATGTGTATCTTTTTTAAGGTAATATAAGTTGTTAGATATTACAAAATTGATTATTTCTTTCCTACATGAAGTATGGATGACCTACTTTTCAGAGAAATCGCAAAGCCAAGAGTAATAATTTTCTAGTCTCATAACATATAGTTTTTTTAAGAGTTACAACACATTAGTTGTATATGTCGAATACTACCTATAAAAGTGATTTTGAATTTTGTAGATTTTGACTACCATCTCTAAGTATTGGAAGAAGTTGAATAACTTGGGATCCTTTTGAAAAATTCATGTTGCTTGATAAACCTATTGTGGGTTCTTTCTAATATTTTCATTACAATCTTCTCCACTATAATGGTATATTTTTTATGCGTCGACTATTCTTTTGTTTGTTTGTGTCTTGCATTTTAATTTCCTTATGGATAGTATTGTTTTAAGTCAGTAAATAAAAGGATATGAATAACTATTATTTTAAGCTAATTTTTCACCTACATTTTTAATCATTTATGAGTTCCTACTTTTCTCTAACAACTAACTATTTCAAAAGTGCAAACACGAGTTTGTGATTTAGTACCTATTTGTCTAGTTAGCTCACTCTTAGCTAGCATAAGTTAGTATAGCTTTCATTTAGCAAATGGATTACATTCACAATGTATAATTCGCTCTACGTATTCCATCACCATGTCACATTATTTTAGCAATGACTATTGAGGAAAAATCCAAATGGGTCTCCTTTCCCAAGTGGTGTGAGGTCTAACTAGGAGTTTAGATCATGGAGTAGCCCTATTTGTTGAAGGAAGTTTGTCGACATCACTAGATTTCATTACTAAAATGATGGCCTAATTTGCATGGCTAGTATAAAAGCTTAATCCTCACATGGCATTGGGCATTAGGTAATACAATTCTCCCTGTTTGTTTTGTGACATGTTCATAACATCCTCTCGGGTATTCATTAACTCTAGCGATGCATCCATTTACTAATACCTATGGGTTTGAGTGTAAGAGAAATAATGATTTCAATAAATGCTATAAGATCCACAGTTCTTAAGTTAGAAACACCCCAACTCACACATCGGTTGGAGATTATTGGGCATTAGATAATCCATCACTCCCCATGTGTTCCGTGATATGTGCTTAACCATCTATAGGATATCTTTTAACTGTAGTGATGTACCTATTTTTTAAAACTTGTGGGTTTTTGTGTAACAGAAATCATGATTCAAATGAATGATCAAACATTTTATTCATTGACCCATCAAACTCAACATGTCCTTTTTCCAAACATAGGTGAAAATATTTAATTAGAAAATACTTTAATATATTCTATCCCACGTTCAACAATCCTATGCTGCATTACCAAAATGTATTATTTTTCCTTGGATGAAACTTTATTTCCACCTTTCTTTCCTAGATGTCATCCCACCAATTGAATCCAAGATCCTCAAGAAATTCCCATTAATAAAACCAAAGATTTAGTAGATTTTTTCTTGCAAGATATCTCTAAAACATTGAAATAGATTGCATCATCACTATTGAACTCACCTTAATCTTCGTAATTTCATCCTACAACACAAAACATAGTTAGTGAAAATTCTAACTCAATGATGGGAAATGAACCTCACATTCTTACATGGATTTTGCAAGGAAATTTAAACTTGAGGGGACATCTCCATCACCCACCCAAGCATATCGATATAATTGTACCTATGTTTGACCTTAATAAATCTTTTGTTCATGAGGATGACATTAAGAATTTCTATCTCATCATAAGGCTTATTAATTTTGATCATGATGTTATAGTTTTTAAATTTCCCCTTACACTTTTCAAAATAAAGCATGCATCTAGTATTACAATCAAACAATTGGTTCTATGAAAGGTTGGGTCATATTTAAAATTGAATTCCTTATTAAAATTGGTGAAGAGAGAGCTGCTTCCATCTTTATAAAATAACTAATCATTATTAAAATGGAAAAGAAGGAAGGTATTAAAGTTTTTATTCAAAACTTCAACATCATCCTTAAAAAATTACCTATTGATGCCTAGCTAGCTATGGTTGTAGTAATGCAGTATTACATTTTTTCTTTGCATAACTCTATTTGAATGCTTAGAAAAAGAACTAGTAAAGTCACCTTAGTAGGAATTTTTGAAGATGAAGATGCTAAGAATATAGGAAAGGAGATGTTGGCATCAGGAGGGATCTTAGGATGAAAAGATAGAAATTTTTAACTACAAAGAAACATATGTTGTTGGTTACCAAACCTAGAAACATGGAAAGCTTCCTCAAGTTAGTAACGAAGCTATCCATTTAGGTCAATGACTTAAAAAAAAATTCAAGGAAGAAACATTAAATAACAACCCATTCCATCATTTCATTAACAAAGGAAATAAATAAGCTAAGCCTCAAGGAGAATCAAATAAAGATCTAAGTCTAGATAAATTATGAGTGCGCCACTTCTACACATACAATGAAACTAATCAATTAATAAGGATTTTCCATAGTGGCTCAATTCAATGTCCTTGGTCATTTGTTAACTACTTGATACATATCTCTTTGAGAAATCAAAACAAAAGGCTAATACTAAGGAAACTATGAAATAAGGAGACAAAAAAAGGATCACCATGTTCCTTGAGGATTAGGTAGTTGATTTAGGTAGTGAATCCATAGGAGAAGTATGCTTAAAGATGTGTAGTTTACCTAGCCTACCCTAAAATGTCATATATTAAGGATTAAAGGACCTATTCTTGATGACACACTTTCTACAAAGACAAATATGACTAGCAGAAAGGTAAAATGTCCAACCCTGAATGCCACACTATTAACACTAGCACATGAGTCTAATAAGGCCGAAGAAAGTCATTACAAATTGTCTAAAGTCACTCCTACCAAATCTAATTTCAATTGAGAAAATCACTTATGTGGAGGGAGAAAAGATCTTAGACATAATAATAGTAGCCCATGTGGTTCTCCATTCGTTGAAAAAATATAAAAGGAATGAATTGTATTAAGCTTGAACTATGTAAGGCCTTCGATAGACTTAGTTGGACTTATCTCTTCATAATTTTTAACGACCTTTGGCCTTTGAAGTAGTTGAATTAACTGTCTAGGAGTTTTGGTTTAAACTTAGTTCTTCTTAGTGATGCTCAGCACATCTTCTCCCAAGACATTCAAGTCATCACATGAAATTCGACAAGGCAAAGGGAAAAGTTCGATTATATAAATAATGATGGGAAAGGAAAGAGAATACAATGAAAAGGAGTTAGGACAATACAACAGTTTAAGGCTCGTAAATGTGGAAGAAAAATAATGAAATGAGCAAAAGAGAATTTATGTGATTAGGAGTGGGTGAAAGAATACTATTTTAATAAATATTGGTATTTTTTTTCCAAAACAATACTGAAATTAAAAGTGGATAACCATTACCTATAAAGTCTAGCCTAGTTGGTTTGAATTGTGTTTAGTTCTTATCGTGTCTTTTTACCGGAAATAAACTATCCAATCGGCATAGAATTTTCATATAACTTCAAAAACTCCTATAGTAGCATCTTACTATAGGTTGCTCATTCTTCCATTTAATAAATAAAATTACAAAAGAGAAAATAAAGAAACTACTAAATTTATTGGTTAACAATATTGGGTTAAATAAAAACATATTTAAAAAATCGAAAACTTATTTCACTTTTCATGCGCCCCACCAAAAAAATACATATATATATAAACTCTATTAGCTTAAAATAATTACCCGGCTCTCATTGCATCTTAAAAAAATCTTTCAATTTATCATTTCACTTGCAAACTTATCGACATATTTATAATAATATTAAAATATTAATTTTTTTTATAATGCTAAAGTGATCTGGAAACTGACCCACGCCACCAATAAACTTTATAATAAATTTAAATACTTTTAATATTTTAAAAATATTAAACTTCGCATTTTTTAATTGGTGTTGTGTCAGATTTTATCCAATGTTGGTTTGTTGGGTGACGCTCCTAATCCTGACCTGCATTATGTAGCCAATACATGAGCCACCACTGTGTGATTTTCCATTAAAGAAAATGCCAATCCCAAGGGGCTACCTTGTTCGCAAAATATCAATTTATATATCATAACAAGAAGGGCTGCGGGGCAGCTAGTCCCTGCCGCAGCCCGCAGCTTATCTGCCCGTAAAAGCATGAGCGAAACTTAAAGCATGAGCGAAACGTGGCGCTTGCTGCCTCCTCCGTCTGGACGCTTGTTCGCGAATGTGAACAACATGCATTGAACCTGTGGTCTGCAAGTGAATTTGGAGCAGTGGGGCGAAGTCGTTCTCATGGACTCTGCAGGGACGGCCATCGTTACAATGCAACGAAAGGTATAGAAACATATATAGTACCTCTCAATTAGTTTTCCATCGTTTTCTCTTTGATGTAACGTTTGAAAGTGTATTGAATTGTATCATTGTATGTGAATCAGAGACTGAGTCTGCGGAATGAATGGCAAGGATTCCAAGGAGAATTCCGGGATGCCCAAAAACCATTGTTCGTCGTTAGAAGGGCGCCATCTTTGTTCATCTCCAGAAAGAGTTTAGCAGATGTGTACATGCGTTCATCGGCTAAAAGCATGAAGAGTAAGAACGCGTTCATCGGCTAAAAGCATGAAGAGTAAGAACTGGGCTTCGCAGAGCAACCTTCGAGCTTCAGTTTTGCCTCTGCTTTCTGAAATCTATTATGGAAAAAAAATAAGCCAAATCAGTTGTATAGCAAATCAATTTTGTCAAGCGGAAACTCGAGTTTCCCCAGACTTGTTCAACAATTTATAAGTTTGTATCTGTCTGTATGTATTTAGTTTTTGTTTCTCTTCGAATACATACAAGATGTTTCGGTGAGCATAGGCCCGGTTTCTTCAGATTTTATTATATGCGTTGCTCTTAAACTTTTTTGCAGGTTGTTAATTCATTTTGATATGTCGAAATACTTTTTGCAGAATTCAAAATGGCAATGGCTTATGGCCTCACTGTGTTCGATTCAACAGGGAACATTGTGTTTAGGGTGGACAACTATCCTTCAGATTCCAGGGGCGAAGTCGTTCTCATGGACTCTGCAGTGACGGCCATCCTTACAATTGTCAGAATTTGATAACTATGGTTTCAAATACATGTCTATATAAATTTGGTAGCTATGGTTTCAAATACTTATCCATGTATTAACTAGCTTTGTCGTTGGAGAGTTACTAGAATACATGAGCTTTTACCGCATGTTGCCTAACTAATACTTTTATTATTGCTTTTGACCATTTGAAATTTGTTACCTGCGACTCCATGCAAGAAAGCGTCATCTTGCTACTCCACGCTCCGATGACACCTGGCAAAGCCACAACCCTCAAAGCAAGACACTTGGTCAATATGCATTCAAATGCCCATGCAGGCTGGCAGAACGCTTAATCTCTTGTTTTCAACTGCAATGGCCTCAGTGTGTTCGATTCAACAGGGAACATTGTGTTTAGGGTGGACAACTATCCTTCAGATTCCAGGGGCGAAGTCGTTCTCATGGATTCTGCAGGGACGGCCATCGTTACAATGCAACGAAAGGTATAGAAACATATATAGTACCTCTCAATTAGTTTTCCATCGTTTTCTCTTTGATGTAACGTTTGAAAGTGTATTGAATTGTATCATTGTATGTGAATCAGAGACTGAGTCTGCGGAATGAATGGCAAGGATTCCAAGGAGAATTCCGGGATGCCCAAAAACCATTGTTCGTCGTTAGAAGGGCGCCATCTTTGTTCATCTCCAGAAAGAGTTTAGCAGATGTGTACATGCGTTCATCGGCTAAAAGCATGAAGAGTAAGAATGCGTTCATCGGCTAAAAGCATGAAGAGTAAGATTTGGATGTGCTGTGTTTACAGGCATTTAGCTAGTATTTTATGTATCTTTACTGTCACAGCTGCCGTGGATTTGACAGCAGTAGCCTTAAAGATCATAGGGCCAAGTCGGTAGTAAAAGCGAAAGATCAAAAGCTGAGCTAGGCAGTTTTTAACATTTCTTGAGCATTGACCGGCATTGACTGCTTGAATTTGTTGATCGGTAGCCGAAAAGTGCACAAAGATTTAAGTAATAAGGATCAAACTTCCAATCTCCATCTGGGGGAAAACGAAGTTCAGATTGTAAAGAGTATATTGTGTAATCTTACGGATGACAGATAAATCAGTAGTTGTAGTGACCATCTTCACTGTTTTTCAAGAGATTTAGTATATATTATTATTATTACTATTAACAAGGAAGAAAATTTTTTCTCTGGAATCTGCAGGTAATGATAAGCTATGGCATACAATGTGGAGTGGTTGCTGCTTTAGATTCAGTTTCTGATCTTTGCATCTTGATCTGCTGTTAACAGGTTTCTGTAGCTCGTGCTAACATCCAAGATCTCTTCAGATTCAATCATATATTTCTAAAGACAAGTACCAGGTCGCGCCTACTGAAATGCAGAACCCGTTAATAGTTGAAACGAGCTGTGGCTCCTTACTGCAGGAGCTACAGGTGCCTTTCCTTCGCCTCCCTTCTTAACTGTTATTTTAGGCTTTAAGGGCACTGTTAGTGTATACATACTGTGTGGCTCCGCTAGGCTTATATCATGATCACAATGGAACGGATTTTGCATAAAGATGGAACTTTTACGAAATGAAAATATTTTTTTGAAAGGAAAGGAGAACGTCTTCAAATAATGTAGAAGCTTCATTGCAGTTAATCTGGCTTATCTGCAAGGTTGCTATCAATGTCACAGAAGTCCGCACATAAAGCTGCAATTCCTTTTGAATTCATATCTATGGCTTTCGTTGATGTTAATGTTTCTAGATCCCCTGTTATTATGATAGAAAATTGTCTCTCTGCATTTTCCTGAAAGTTAATCTTCAACATTTCAGTGATGGTCAAGGAATAATTGGTAATGCATGCAGCAAATATGGGACGAAGTAGGAGAAAGTGATGCGGAACGAGATAGGATGTTGCTTCAGTTGGAGCAAGAATGTTTAGATGTCTACAAGCGGAAAGTTGATCAAGCCACCCGCTCAAGGGCTCGATTACTTCAGACCCTGGCTGATTCCAGAGCTGAACTCACCAATCTTCTCTCTGCACTTGGCGAGCACTCTTTTCATGGCCTTGTAAGTATTGTTTTCCGTAGAAACAGACTCATGTCAGGTTGAGATCCCAGTGTGATTAAGCCTCAGATTCCCATATTGAGTACATGCTGTCATTGCTATTTCAGCAACTCTGGAAAAGTGACTTTCTGATTAGTATATTAGCAGACATTTTTTCTTACCATGACCAAAATCATCATGTTTTCTGTGGAAAGTTATAGTGCGTCCACTATAAATCTTTAGCTTTCTGGGGAAAATTTCTGTAGCTTGCAACCTTAGTTTTTGTTTAGCTACTTATGTCAGTAAATTTGTTCACTGCATTTCTAGCCTGAAAAGCCTACAGGCACCCTGAAGGAACAACTTGCTGCTATTACACCGGCTTTGGAACAGCTTTGGCAGCAAAAGGAAGAGAGGATCAAGCAATTTTTGGATGTTCAAGTACAAATTCAGAGGATTTGCGGAGAAATTTCTGGAAAATTGCAGCTCAATGAAGCTGTAACTCCGAAAGTTGATGATCAGGACTTATGATTTAGAGTAACTACAAAATCGTATGTTCTGTAGTCGCTCTTAAACTTTTTTGTAGGTTGTTAATTCATTTTGATATGTCGAAATACTTTTTGCAGAATTCAAAATGGCAATGGCTTATAGTTAAAACAGACAGACTGAAGATAAACGTACAGACAGACTGAAGATAAACGTTCTAGTATAACAGTGAAGAGCCCAGGACGCCGACCTCAGTCAGAGCTGGATTCGAAAACTGAAAGAATTGACTGTAAGACCTATTTGCTCAGGTACTCACTCACTGTGTATGGTAAACAACCTTATAATATAGTAAAGCATTTGATTCCAGAATACCATTTGATTCCAGAATAACAAAGTAAGTTTGATTGCACGAAATGACAAGATTCTTTTTATCTATCTAAATAAATAGCTTAGAATTCTCATTTCTTTTTATCTATCTAAATAAATAGCTTAGAATTCTGTCTTACGGGGCTTGTTTCGCCGCTGAGCAAGAAACACTGAAACCAATTTCCTCAGGTAATCACTCACTCACTGTGTATTTGATTGCAGAATAACAAAGTTGTAACTCAGAAGGAACGTGTTGATTTTAGGAACAGTAATAGAGCATATGTGTATGTGTACCGTCTGTCTCAAACTGAGCTGCGAGACTGAGCTGCGAGATTGAGGAGCTGCCTTCCATTTCATCGAAACTGCGCAAGTTGCAGGCATGGAAGACTCCCAGGCAGGTCGGCTCTTATGAAGATGCGATCACCGCTCTTATGAAGATGGGGTCACTGCCCCTATGGTCGACAGCACATATCCAGCTGCCAACTGCAACGGTGGGCACCTCAACATGCATGCACACTTGCTAAACTTAGAACTAAAGTAGTTCTAGTTCACTGATATATCAGGCTAACATTTAATGTTAGCGAATTAATGCTATGTAATGTTAGCATTAGTTTCCATGTTCAGAAATCAGATTGAATTCATATCTTAAATCAATACTTATCCTAAGTTTGCCCAGATCCTGGCCTCGATATGAGGCCAAATAAGATCGTTAAAATTCTGATTGGTCTAAATAGCGGTGGGAATTTCGTATTGGTTAAAAAAAAATGATTTATAGAATATACATTTGAAATTTAGGTTAATAAATTGCGTTGTTTATCGGTTCTCGCGTCCAACTAATAGCAACCGACCAAACCGATTGCTATAGTCCCTGCCAGGCCCGGAGGGCAGGGACTAATAAATAAAGTAATTTACGTTATCTATCCATATATAAAGATAGATGAAACTTTCTAAAGCATAAACGTTTGCCGAAGAAGTCGCAAAGCATTAATCTAAATTATAATAAAAAGTGTAGGCTGAACCAATTCTTAATTCAAATTCATCGAAGAATTGTATTTATTTCTATGTACATGGATCTGCGTAGGGTTAAAACACTATATCTTTGCACTAAGAAGGGCATACATGGTCCACTGCATAAACCCTAATGACCCACTGGTGCATGTGTTCCTTGTCTCTCGGTCTGATAATCTCCACGCCGAGTCCTGATAGCCACTTACATTTTTCCTGTTTTTCTTCTTATCCATCTGCAACTCTGTTTTCTATTCCATGTTGCATGCGCTCTTCAGTATGAATGTAAGTGGAAATGCCGGCTTAACTATATCCAGTAGTTTCTTCTTCCTGCCTGCTTCCAAAGCTTGCCTCTCATTAATATTGCGTGATAGGTAATACAAATTAAATTTAAAAAAAAATAGAAACTAATAAAAAAGTCAAAGGAATCAATAAACAGCTGGCAACATCACTCAACCTTTCAAATAAATATTAAAATAAAACTAATAATTCATAGGTTTGAAATTATATATGTATATAAAATAATTTATTTATTTTTTAATAGAAATATATACATAAAAGTAATGTTTTCCCTTCATATTTAAGTAGTGTGATATGATATAAATTAATTAGTTATATAAAATAATATTGATTTATATAAGAAAGTTTATAACTTCAGCCCATCATTCTTTCATGGGTAGTCTCACTTCCTATGGTTTTTATCATAAGCTCAACATTTATGTGGTTCTCTTCCATAGCCCTTAGTTTGCTTTCTCACAGTCTGAGTGAATAGGTCTATCTACATTAGTAAACTTTTTCTAAAACTCACGGTCGCTAATAGTAGATTGAATTCCCTTCCTTTTTTTCCAAGTAGTTTCTATGCAAGTGCATGCTTCTTTCCTTTGAATTTGAGGCTTCCTTTTTCTTTCCAATCATTCCTATCTTAGATTGCACTTCCTTCCTTTGAATTTGAGGCTTCATTTTTCTTTCCAATCATTCCTAGCTTAGATTGCTAGTAGTAGTACTTCATTTTTGTAATAGCCTCCTAGGAATTTTGTGACTCGTCAAACTCTATCATGTCGTTAAAAGTATGTGGAAATAATTTGCATCTTTTCCTTCTCATCCTCATACTTCAATATCCAGTTAAATACCAAATAAATGTGTATCTTTTTTTATGTTTAATATAAAGTTGATATGTAATATATATATATATATATATAGATAGATAGATAAAAAATATTTTTGAATAAGTTATAAATAAAGCAATTCAATGTTTGTATTAAGAATTACCTGGAAAAAAACAAAACAAAATACAATTTATACCAACTTTAAATAGATAAAGACAAACTCTTTAATCACCTAAAAAGCCAAAAATAAACATATTTAAAAAAAATGTGAAAATCTATAATTTGTTTGATTAGACATTGTAACCATGTTTAGAAATGTTCTCAATATTCTTTATTTTGAACACCAATCAATAAATAAATTACAATAAATCTTAAATCAAAATAATTTATTAAGACAACACAAAGAGTTTACGTGGATAACAATGGGAAATGATCAACAATTATTTTTATTAATAATAAAATATACATCAAACTTCACCTCCACTCCAATGTCCTATGCTTTCCAGTCTCTATTTTTTTTGGAGTGGACGACCACAATACCATGTGTAACCAAAACCACGTGCAAGCTATAAACCTGAATTATTATTTTTCATTCTCTATTTATTTTGTGAGAGATATACTATATTTAAATAGTCTACACAAGGAAAATACTACACGAACAATACCATGTGTAACCAAAACCATCGGTCCGAAACAATAGATCCAAAGCAAGCAAGATATAAACCCAAATTATTATTGTTACAATGAGAACATCAAAAATAAATATTTAAATATCATGACAACTATCACCATAACTTAATTTTGTTTTATTTTTTATTTTTTAACATTGTATTTTATAATAACTGATTTATTGAGTCGTTCATAGTACATGCATGGCTTAATCATTGAGACAACCATATGACTACTCCCATGGCTTAATCATTGAGACAACCATAAGACTACTCCCATTGTTTAATCATTGAGACAACCATAGGACTACTCCTAGGATAAGCAAGTAATCATGAAAGAGTGCACACACACATATATTTCACAAATTTATTTAGTTATAATATGATTTTAGAATTTTTGTTTATTTTTTATTTATGGAATATAAGGTTTGAATGTAATGTCAAATTATAGTCATTGTTTAAGCAAACTACCTTAAAAAATTGTGAAAACTTCATAATTACATTTGTGTATGTACATTGAATTTATATTATAGTTAGAAAACTTCATAATTGCATTTGTGTATGTACATTGAATTTATATTATAGTTATTAATTGACAATTGAATACCAATTAGAATGATTTTGGAATGCATCACTATAAATATGCATAGATTTTTTGGATCTCATGTGTGACCTTTACACTATCAATAAAATATAAAATAAATTACATTTTAAAAATTGAAAAATATTATAACACAAAGTTAAAATTGATTTCTTGGGTTAAAGCCATTTTCCACAAACTAGGTGGAAATTTTTATACAAGTATTAAATTGCAATCATAAATGTTTAGTTTAAAGGATTTTAATTTGAATGTTATTTAATTTTTTTGATTTATTAGGAGCTAAATTTTTTCGACCAAGTTATGCTCAACTTATTTTTATTAGTAATAAAACCTTTCTTGAAATTAAGTGTAGGAAAACTAACTATGTGCTTCACCAACGGTGTCATATCATTCTTCAATGCATGACCTTTTTTTATTACTAGACCAACATGTGTGCATTCATCATGGTAGTGCATTTGTAATGTGCATGGTAATCTTTTTCGTTGTATATTATTTGTAATGTGAATGGAAGCATTTTTCATTCATATGTGTATTACTTGATATTGGTGAGGTGAACATTGAAAGAGATAATGCTTGCAGCCATTTCACTTCATTCTTATATGTAGAGTGAGTTAATCCTTCCAATGTGGAATTTGATTACAACTTGATGACCATGACCTAGGACCAAGCAATCTTGTTTTCTTCCCTGAACAAACACGTATAAAATAAGACTCTTAATCAATGTCATGATGTCAAATTCAATTCCACATGTTTAATATGTAGGATGTTTCATCTACATGTCTCACATGGAAGACATTACTTCTATGTTAAGAGCCATAAAGGAAAAGTTTGGATCGGCCTTTCTATGTTATGTCGTTGCATTAATGGAAGTATGTTGTTCATGTGTTCTAGGTGATCAATGTTGTGTCATCAACCATTATAAATCTGTGATCATGCTCAAGTTTTGTCTTTTTTCACTTTGGATTTACTCATCCCACACTTAGCTAAATCCAGAAAGGTACATTCTTGAGCAACCTGATCTCACTCAGCCTTCTTGAACTGCATAGTATAAGTCCTCAAGCTCACACCTTAATTCTTAGATCTTGCCTTCCAAAACTACGCATTGCACTGTCTCAGTGCTCAACCATAACCCTTGAGCTCCAGAACTTCATGATCCCTACCTTTCAGTAACCTTCCCCTATGCATTGTAGAGTCTCAAGAAAAAAGCCTCAAACTCGACCACTTGAACTGTGCAACTACATAAGCCCTTAGCCACTATTCGTCAAGAACTATGTAGTGGGAAACCTGAAACCTCAAGCCTCCATCCTTACCGCCTGACCTCCTCAACTGCATTTGTCTTTCCCTGGCCAGCCTAAACTGTGCATTGCATAGTATCGAGGCTCAATCCTAGACCCAAACCTCTTGATCTATGCAACTGTGTAATCCTTAATCTAGTGTCTCAGCCTATCACTTGGTTCCAGCTCAATTAATGGTTGTCATGAAGCATGTTAGACTAGGGCCTTATCGGACTGATGTCATCTTGTTATGAGTGGATTTCAATTGTAGCTATTATAAATTTGTGACAAGATGATGATGAAGGAGATAAAGAAGGAGACCATGCTAGAAGACACCTTTGTAGCTGCAAAAACAAGTTGATCAATCAAAAAAGACCAAGGGACACTAAATTGTGACAACAGCTAGAGATCAAGATCACATTGAAGGGCCCCCACCTTCAAGCTTTATGAAGGAAGAAGAAGAACATGTGCTATCTTTCAAGAAGACATGAAGACAACAACATAAAGAATGACTTGACATTCTCATATCATCATGCGGTCTATGTCATCAATATCATGTCACGTCTCGTCAAGGTGTCATGTCAAGATGTATATGACTCATCATTTTCCACATCATTCATGGATTATGTAATTTCAATATATCATAAATGTAATGAAAAGTGTAAGTCCAAGAGTCATCTATAGAATGTTAAACTTTGTGCATATATGGAGGTTGTGTATATACAGAGTTTGAAGTTACACATATATGGAGGTTGCCTATATATAGAAGTTGTGCATATACAATATATGCACATATATAGAAGTTGTCCATATATGGAAGACACACATATACATAATTTGTGCGCAAATTTAGCCATTGTATATGCGCAATTTTCATATATGTGCAACTTTCGTATATGTGCATATACGAAAGATATCTTTGTGCATATACTAAATATATGCACATATATAGAAATTAAATATATGTGCATATATGGAAGCTATGCCTATATAGAGGCTAAATTTATACACAACTTCTGTATATGCGCATTTCTTCCATATATGCACATCTTTCGTATATGCACATACCTTCTATATATGCACTACTTCTATATATGCACTACTTCTATATATGCACATGTACAAAAACATTGTACAACTTCCTTAATATGCATATATGACAACCTCCATATATGCACATATTTTGTATATGCACACATCTTTTTATATGTGCAAATTCTGTATATGTGTATATCTTCTGTATATGGGCATCTTCCGTATATGTAAAACTTCCATACGAATACACGAAAGGTATGTGGATATATGGAAGACATGCACATATATGAAAGATGTGCATATACGAAAGTCACACAACTTCCATATATGCACATTTCCTATATCACATGTATTCCATATATTATGTGTATATCTTCCATATCTGCGCAACTTTTGTATATGCATACATCAACAAGAAACGCTAGATTTTGTCAAAGACCAAGTAAAAGACCCACTAGGGGGAAAACCTTTTGAAATTCTCCTTCTATTAGATTGTCATCAAATGTTTAGCATAGATTACAATGAGCCCAATACAATACCATCTAGAAATACAACCCAATAAACTTCAATAACTAGTTTGCAGTGCCAGAATATATCAGAGACCACTTTTCCCATCTGTGGTCAACTTCGGTCAATGCTCAATTTCAGTCAAACTCCCTAGTCACATGCATGATGAGTTGCTCAAGAAACTATAGGAGCTGAGTCGCTTCCTTAATGCTTGTGTGCCAACATCTGGGGTCGAAATTTCTTAGCGAAAAGTCTGTGCCTATAGCTCAAAAACCCTAAATCAGATGCAAACCTCGGAGCCTATAATTTTGGACCATTGCAAACTTCTTTCATCATCCTTGCTTCAAACCTGTCCCAACCAATCAATAAGAAAATAAGAATAAGATGCTTCATGATATCCAAATGATCTTAAGGCCACTTGTATTTATAGGCTTCCATGGGTGTCCAATTTTCTTTAGGGCCGACCTTGTCTAAATGTGCATATGTGGGCCTTCCTTCATAAGTACACTTTCCCTTATCTGATTTGAGTGATCTTTAGGTCAATTTTTGTCCTCTATAAAATAGGAATTCAATTAAATCATCATCTCCATTAAATAAACTGTCCAAAGTATAATTTTAACACTCCCTCTCAACTAGGGAGAATTCCACCTATTCACTCTCCCATATCATGTCCCATCTTTTCTTAACTAGGGAGAAATTTTCTAATTGGAGGGGATATGAAGGTTGTGGAGTAGCTCTATCTAAAGGAGATCCGTGAAGAGTTTGAGAGAAGTGAGATGAATGACTTAAGTGAGTGACTTAATGGGTTCCTCTTTAAATCACATAAACGAAAGTTATGCATGAGTTGTGCATATACGAAAGATATGCAATACATGAGATGCACATATACAAAACACATACATATATAGAAGATATGAACATATACGGAAGATATTCATATACAAAATCTGTGCATATACAGAAGACGTGTGTATACAGAATATATGCATATACGGAAGACATGCATATATATATCTATATTATTATATATAATATAATATATATTATATATAATAGAGAGAGAGAGAGAGGAGAAAGAGAGGAAGAGAGAGATGCATATATGGAAGTTACGCATGTATGGAGGTTGTCGTATAGGCATATTAAGAAAGTTGTACATTGCTTCTGTATCTATATAGTTTCCATATATGTGCATAAACTAAAGTTGTTTATACATGGAATTTATGTGCATAGATGAAAGTTGCACATATACAAAAGATATGTGCATATAGAGAAACTGTGCATATACAGAAGATATGCACATATACAAATATTGGCAAAAATTTAGTCTCTATATCTGCGCAACTTCCAATGTGCTCATATCTTGCATATATGTGCAAATGGAGTCATTTCATAATATAATTAGAGCCTAAATAACAATAATAATGTAAGGGCACAACGATAACAATAGTGGGCTTCTATGGGGCACAACAATAACAACACGGGGGATATATGGGCACACAAATAAAAATAGTGGGATACACTAATAACAATAAGGGGAATACACTAGTATTATAGGGACCTAACACTTTGCTTCCTTTAATTCAATACAAGTAATGATGATCTTTAACTAGCCATAACCTCTCATCTGGGAGGGGTTTTTTCTAAGAAGGAAATACCATTGGAAATCTATTTAGGAGATCTATGAAACCATTCTCTTTGTAGACTATTTTGTACAACATAACTTGTCAAAAGCTAAAACAGCTTCAAGCACCTAAATCGTCATACAATGCGACTATTGAGGAAGGGAATTGTGGTTGCCCCAAGTTAGGAGTCCAACTTCTTCTTGCTAGGCTACATATTTGTTTTCAACAATGGCTTCATCTGGGCTTACTTTTGAATGTATAAGATGACCATTTTTCTTCCAAACAATCAAAATGTGATCCTTCTCCAAAAATAGAGAGGTAGAAGTGGCTTTTGGCTTTGCCTCGAGCTTCCAAAGGCCCTCTCAAGCACATTCAATCTTCAAGTAATCTTCAAATCTATCATCCACCAGCACCCAAGCTCCCTCAAATATGGGCAAGTGGGCTCCAAAGTGTATGCTTCAACTACAACTGATTGTGCAAGTGGAAAGGAATGGTTCTAAGTGTAATTCCCATATACTTCAATAAACAATATCAATGGTTGAAAGTTCCCCAAAAGGCTCCTAAACTCAACTCAAAATAAATGTGTGGCCTCAGATCATTAATATACAAGTGAGAGAAGCATTATGCACCAATCCTGAAAGCACATAGCACCTCGCTAACCATCAACCAAGTAACGATGAACACTAACCCTAGGGCTAGGGCTATGGCTTGAGGTTACTTAAGGAAGTAGATTTAAATCTAGAAAGAACAACTCCAAAAACAATAAAAATGGTTATCATAGATTAGGATTTTATAAGAATAAGGTCTCAAAATAGGGCATCGATCAACAAAGTTTTCCAAACTAGGATTTAGCCTTGATAGACTATCAGGGAACCTAACCAATACAAGAGAGAGGAACTGGCATTAATAATCCCAACACATTCTAGTGTAGTCATCAATAAATGTCATCATATATTTATTTTTATTCGCAGAAGGAAGATGAGTAGGGCCACATAAATCAAAATGAATGAGTTCAATATTTCTATGTACTCTAGAATGAGAATCATGAAATTATTGTTTGTTGTGCTTTCCTAAGGTACAAGCACCATTGTTTTTGGGAAAACTAGTGTCTTTTCGAATGACTAGCCCTCTATGTTTTGGCAGCTACCCTAGAAACAATAGTTTAAAGCAATTCAATGATTTATTCTATGTATAATAGATAAGAGAAAGATAAAGGAACCAACCTAGTACTTCCGCTTAATCTTTTGCTTGATCTCTCTCCCCCTTGACAGAGCTTGCAACTCCTCCCCATACTTAACCCACTTGGAGAGTACTTGTAGAAACACAGTAACCAAGAACCATCAAAGCATCTTTATCTATTATAACATAAACATTACAGAATGAGATATATAATGAACATACAATAGCATTCACAAATGATAACATTCACAATTGCACAATCATATGGAAGAAAACTTGAATAACTTTATTAAATAGAAGGGAGAATTACAACCTAGTTGTCTGATCCAACATCATTCTCCCAGCATCAATCCCTCTTCACCTCATGAAATAGAAAGATCACACCAACAATATAATGCTCCTTCCTCAATTAGAAACTATCATCACTTCCTTGCAATTCACAATATTCCGGCCTCTGGATCTCTTAGATAAGGGATCCATTTATAGATGTGTGCAAGGGTGTGAGTTATCTCTGGGTTTTGACTAGTGTCATTCCATTTGTTATAATTGGTTCCTCTTGGATATTTCTTGGATATCTTACTCATCCCTAGGTGAATTTAGAGAGGCAAGTGTCATAGGAGAGGTTTCTAGAAGATTCCATGAGCAACCACCTAGCAAATTGTCTAGGACATTTGTCCATCCTAGCCCATCGCACCCGACAGAAGGCCCAAACAGTATGCATCATACCTAGGTAGTGTAACACTCAGTATGCATTGCACCTTACCAGTGGAGCAGTCAGTATGGCTTAATTTAGGCCATTTCTGGATGGTTTCTCAAGTGGAAATTTTTGGGAATGATGTAATCAAATGACTATCATCTTTTAGGGTATAAAACAACTCTTTTACAGGTTGAAGAACCCTAGTTTATCGACATATAATTTTGGGGTTGAAGTGCCCAAATATGTCTATAATAGGTGCCCCCTAAAGCATGAAGTCGTCAATCTTGATGTTGGGTGAAATGCTTTATCATGAGGATCCGAGGTTTCGGACTAGAAGGTGACCTGCATAAGTTACAATACAATACATTATCATCATATAATTTTCATGATCTAGGTGAGGTAGGCATTCCCATGCTCAGCTTTATAAATTCATTTCATGGACATAGATCAGATAGTCATCTGTACATGTAGACTGGTGATTCTTCAGATGTAGAGTCATCATCCTTGGTTCGGATGACCATTTATGCAACGTCTTTGTACATTTGATGTTTTATATTCCTAAATATATCATAGGCCAGATGGATGAAACTAGATCTGGGATCTTCAAACTCACTCAATCTTCACCTGGTGTACAAGTCAATCTTCACCCGAGACATTGCCTGATACCATCCAATAATGTGAGCTGTTAATAGGTGTGAGAGGAATCATCGATAATGATAATGACTCTCAAGGTACTACAGTAAAATTCACGTGGTCTGAATATATGATCTAATGTCGAACACCACGTAAAATCTTTCGGTTGAAGGCCATTGATGTCAACCTATCACCGGAAGTGAGAAACTTGCCATTGAGGCATGCAAGCTTCAAAGCACTGAAAGGGGTGCTTCTAAGTCAACCTCTTGGATAATGAGCTAATGTCGACAAGAAGAAACTCGTCATAGGAGGGCCTTGATGTATCCCACATCTACGACTTGAAATGAAGCAAATGATTTGTGGAGTTGAAAACGATCTGACGACACAAGGTTCAGGAATGATGGTCATGAAAAAATGAAGGTTAGAGGTATTCCAGTGGATGAGGCATTAACTGGATTGTGGTTTCTCAAATGAATGACTTCTCTTGAACATGTCAGCAACACTGAGATGGATTGGTAGTGTTAACCCCAAAAATGGATGGTGTAAAAGAACAATGGTGAGATGATCATTCAACAGAATAACCTAACCCAACTCAATAATTGTGATGGAGTGAAAGTGTCATGTTCAAGAGTGACCTTCTACCATAAATTTATTCAAGTCTTTTCCCCTTTTTCCCCAGTCATTGCTGACCAATACCTCTTTATTTTTGTCAAGCTTGATGAGCACAACATATGCTTGTTCTATAGTTTTCCCTTCGGGCAAACCTGTCGCTATGTTTTAACATGTCTAGCGACAGTGAAACTTGGTCTTTTCTAGAATGGACAAGTTTGTCACTATTGTTTTAATGAGTTTAATGACAACGATAACCCGATCCTTTTCATGTTTAGAGAGTTTGAAAAGGAATGAAAAGAATACTCCAGAAGTTCTTTTTCGTAAAATAATCCCTTAGGTTCGAAAAAGGATAAAATAATATAAAAGGGATGACTTTTCCAATCACTTTAACGAGCCAAAAAGACAAGCGCTTGCACATTTTCGTAGGATAATCCCTTGGGTCCAAAATAGTATAAAATTATACAAGAGGGATGACATTTCCAAGCACTTTAACGAGATGGAAAGGCCAATTACTCGACAATCTTTTCATATTTAACGAGTATGAAAAGGGTTTAAAGGAGACTTGATTTTAAGGAAGGAGCGGTGTCTAGGGTAGCAACTGGTTCCGGGTAATCTTGGAACTTCTCAAAACATGGTGAATTTTGTGAAGAGGTTGGCTAACATGACCACTCATCGCAACTGTTCCTCAAAAAGGGTAAACAACCAAGTGGAAGTGTAAGATCAGCCAAAAGAATGGAGGTGATGAGAGGTACACAACCAAGGCTCAAAAGGCTAATAGAATGGTAATCACAAAGGCTATTTACTCGAGGGTGGGTTCATTTTTTTACAAGCTTGAACAATCGGGGAACTGTGCTTGGATTTTTTGGTTCTACTTTTACACAAGCTCAAAATGACAAAACTAAAAATTGAAAATGAAAATTGTGAGAAACCTAAAAATTGAAAATGTAAGTGAAAATGGAAATGAAAATGGTTTGCATGCCCCCAGCATGATCAAAAGGAGAGTCTTCTATAACCATATGGAAATCACTGTGGTTAGGCAGGACGGTTTTGTCCAGAAGACAAAACACCTCCTTGGTATCATCCAAAATAGACAAAGGTGAATGGTGATATAGACCGGTATGACAGACCAATCACATAACCTATAGGGAAACTTATCTTTACAACTGGGTGCATCCATAATAGACAAAGGTGCATGCCCCCTAAGCTTCATTACATCTACTACACTACTCATGATAATCAAGTGGATCGAATGAAGGTTCAAGAGATACCGTTGATGTAAAAGAAACATTTAGGGATGATGATTGACTTGGAGCTATGTTTGAATGGGGAAATGAAAGCTGGTCAACAGTGACAATCTTCACTTCATGTGGGAAATGCATCACTCGGAAGACTGTTGAAACAATAACTTCCATGTTATAAATATAGTCACGCCCAAGGAGTAAGTTGTAATCTAATGACCCTGGGACTACCATCACATTTAGATGAATGGCTTTCATTCCCAAATTTATTGGTAAATTTGGAAGGATCCCCAACAGTCGATCGGTTCCTTTGTTAAAGCCTAACAGATTCTGTGTAACAGGCATAAGCTATGGCGAATCAAGCACTGTCCAAGCAGTTGAGAAAAGGATACTCAACGATGCCCCTTCATATATAATAGTGCCAGACACGATCATTTTATGAACTTGTACTATGATCCTGAAAGGTGCATAAGAAGGTAGGTCGAATCTTGCTAGTAAATTCCAATCAAAGGAAGTGACTAGACTACTTGGAGGGTCTACCAAATAAATGGGTGAATTAACTCTTGGAGTTACAAGAACTGGATGGCTTTCCTCTTGTCTAGATAGAATAGGTGGATTTCCTTCAAGTTTGTCAAAATCAGAAGTAACAAAAAGAATTTGAACAATATCATTTCCACTCTCTTTGGGAAAGGTATTATTATCTGGAGGTGGAACTAGGTCAATTGTTACCTTGACCTATTGATTTTGGTCAGGTATAGACTCAAAGGATTCACTTTTAGAGAGAGCGGTTTCAACCGACAGTTGATTTAAGTCAGTCACTTTTTCAACTAGTAAAGGACTTTGGGAGAGTTTCCTATAGCCAGATGGAAGCTGTTGCAGTGAAGAAGGATGGTTATCCAATAGTCTCTTGGCTTCATCTAAAAAAGCACAAAGGTGAAGGGCATCATTCCCTTCACATAACCTACATGGAAGCCTAACCTTTCTCATTTTTCCATGAATTTTACTATCACTAGTTGAAGGTGTGTTATCAACATGATCTCCAGAAGTTGATGACACAGGATGGTGTGAACAGGGAGACCATTTTCTCAAGATCCGAAGAAAGCAAGGACAGGCTCGAGAAAAGTGGTCACTCGGATAAATTATGCATGGATACTTGGCTTTGGAAAGTCTAATGTGCGGATTTTCACTAGATGATGCATTCAAAGCATTGGTTGCTTGGTTGCCCCCTTGCTAAATTGGCTTCTTCTTCTTCTCCTTCCCTTTCTTCTTCTTCTCAGCCACTTGGCTAATAGCATCACTACTTTCACCAAGCGAAGAGGAAGAAGGGGAGGGAGAAACAAATGAAGAAGAAGGCGAATCAACTGGAGGTTGATTTGATTGTGGAGGAATCACGGCATTTTGAACCACATAGGTTGAAAACAACCATACTAGCAGGCTAATGGTAATTCCCAAGAGGGACAATGTGGCCATATACGTAGCACCAATATTTCCCCAAGAAGAAAAAGGACTAGGATTCCCTCAAAAGGGATTCCTTGATTGGTGGACCCCAAATTTGTCTCCATATATCTCAACCTAAGATCAACTAAGGAATAGGGATGTTATTCTGAATTCAATTAATTTTGAAGAGTCTTTAACACAACTTTGCTTTTTTAGTTTTTAAGAGTTGAGAAAAAGCTAAAGATGACTCTAGTATCCTTCGATTTTTAATGAGCCTGAAGTGACAAGTGCTCAGATGGACCTTTTCTTTTAAAGAGTCGAAAAGGAATGAAAGTCACTACTCTAGAGAATCTAGATAGAGGGATTACCATACCAATTGCAAAACTGAAATATACACCTTGGTGATAAATTAAAGAGAAATTACCAAGCACTTATGTATGGTAGCTAATCCCCCTGAATGTTATGTTTAGTGCATTGCGATCAATAAGGTGGCAGACTCGGCTTCCTATGGATAAAGGATATAAGCCTATTATGGTCTCCCAATATATACTCAATGGTACGGGGAGCAGAAGTCCATGCTAGCACTTGTCATATCAAGGAGGACGAATCACCCAACCTTAAATGAAAATGATAGTTACTTGTTTTTACGATGCCAGAACATGTCTCTAGGCTAGACCCCTAGACGTGTTGCGTTAAGTTCCAAAGCATTGTTAGGTTCATTCAAATTTATTTTAAAGTTGATCTTGTTTAAAGTTTCCCTTTCAATGGTTCACCACATGATGTTGATTTGAGATTCCTAAAATGCAATCTACAGTGATAAACAATCTTTGTTTATTTTGAGTAATGAAAATCCTAGCTACTGGGGAAAGAAGATTACAATTCTTTCAAACAAAGAGCAAAGAGCACACACTAATGCATTTTCCTAAAACAATTTCTGCACACAAACTAAATGCAAATGTAAATTCATGTATTTGTTATTTGTTCTCCTTAATGTAAAGATTCCAAAAAGGAAAACTAAATGTAGCAAAGATCTGAAATATTTCTTTCAAAATGACATTTTTTACAATTTCTTCCTCAAAAGAGAAAGGAATACTAAATGACACTTTTCAATTTTGAATAAAAAAATGCTTTCGACACTTCAAATAAAAACAAATCAAATCAAATACATGACAAAAATTTCAATCGACTATGCATTGATGGAAGAATCCATGACACTTCTCTTTTTGACACAAAATGATAATTACGACGCTTTTTGTGCCAAAGCGACAAATCGATTTAAGCAACTTTACGATAAAGGATTGTAAATGATGAAAAAATACATAAAAATTTTTACTAATCCTAATCTAATGGAGGTTGATCTATGTGATGCAAGTAGGCTTCAGTAAGGAAGCATTGTTCATAAGCAGCGAAACAACTAAACAAAACTGAAAACAAGGTCAAAAACCCCCAATTTCTAGAATGGAAATAGGTTTAGTCAATCATCACACCTGGGATTCATAGAAATAGGGATGCATCACACTTTACACACTCAGCAAGTGTGATGCATACTGGATTATAGTGACAGACAGTGTGATGGGCCAGGGAGTGCAACTGAAGTGGGTTTTGGCTCAGATGTGTAGCTGTTTTCAGTGAGTTAGGCTGAGCTATGATGAAAATTAAAGAGCAAAGTATAGAGGAATGACTTAAGAGGTTACTGAGCTACCAAAAGGGAATCTAGAATTCTTTTAAGTCTAATGTTTAATTCATAAACTAAACAAAAGATTGACTGAAGCAACATTCATCTATTGTGCAATTGCAGACCAATAGAAGTTTGAAGGCTACATGGCTGACTTCAAGCTCTATCTATAGTTTATAAAATAAAAAGTAACAACAAGAAAACATCTATTCATTCCCCAGTAGAGTCGCCATTTTATTTATGGGAAAACTAGTGTCTTTTCGAACGACTAGCCCTCTAGGTTTGGTAGCTACCCTAGAAACAATGTTTTAAAGCAATTCAACGATTCCTTATATGTATAATAGATAAGAGAAAGATAAAGGAACCAACGTGGGACTTCCACTTAATCCTTTGCTTGATCTCTCTCCCCATTGACAGATCTTGCAACTCCTCCCCGTACTTAACCCGCTTGGAGAGTACCTATAGAAACACAGTAACAAAGAACCATCAGAGCATCTTGATCTATTATAACATAAACATTACAAAATCATATATATAATGAACATACAATAGCATTCACAAATGATAGCATTCACAATTACACAATCATATGGAAGAAAACTTGAAGAACTTTATTAAATAGAAGGGAAAATTATAACCCAATTGTCTGATCCAGCATCAATCCCTCTTCACCTCATGAAATAGCAAGATCACACCAACAATACAATGCTCCTTACTCAATTACAAACTATCATCACTTCCTTGCAATTCACAATATTCTAGCCTCTAAATCTCTTAGATAAGGGATCCATTTATAGATGTGTGCAAGGGTGTGAGTCATCTCTGAGTTTTGATCAGTGTAATTCCGCTTGTTATAATTGGATCCACTTGGAGATTTCTTGGATCTCTTATTCATGCATGGGAAAATTCAGAGAGGCAAGTGTCATAGGAGAAGTTTCTAGAAGATTACATGAGAAACCACCTAGCAAATTGTCTCGGACATTTTTCCATCCTCACCCATCGCACCCTAGAAAAGGCCCGAATAGTATGCATCACACCTGGGTAGTGTAACACTCAGTATGCATCACACCTTGCCAGTGGAGTAGTCAGTATGGTTCGGTTTAGGCCATTTCTGGATGGTTTCTCAGGTGGAACTTTTGGGGAATGATGTAATCAGATGACCGTGTTCTTTTATGGTATAAAACAACTCTTTTAGGGGTTGAAGAGCCATAGTTTATTGACATATTTACGGTTCAACTGACCAAATATGTCTATCACAATCACATTGCTTAAGTTTCCTAAGAATAGTTGGCAAACCAGTAACACCATTTTTCTTCAACAAACAAAGGTTGTCATAGTTTAGATGTCCAAATCTAGCATGCAATAAAGACTTGATGAAAGTGCACCTTCATC
The DNA here is from genome assembly GCA_000404065.3 of Pinus taeda. Classification (NCBI taxonomy): domain Eukaryota; kingdom Viridiplantae; phylum Streptophyta; class Pinopsida; order Pinales; family Pinaceae; genus Pinus; species Pinus taeda. The sequence goes on from APFE030694472.1 coordinate 45,437, forward strand.
ATAATGATAATTGTATTAAAAGTTGTGTGCACGTGCATAGGTTCCTTGTAGCTTCAAAAGTATTTCTTCTTCTATCCCACTCAGGGCAAGTGAGTGATCTGATGCTTTTCTGACCTCAAGCTTTCCATATAGAGTAGAGGGACATAATATGGTAGGAAATAATGGTACGGAATAGTGAATAGGAGTTACAGAAGCAAAGAGTTGAATTGGGACTCCCCTATTTGAGTGGGGTAATGAATAAGGAAAATATATTATACTAAAAAGATTAAAAGTGAGATGCAATCATACCACAAAAGCCATCTATCTTCAAACTAAAAATTTGATATGAAATTTAAAAAACATATTACAAACATACTTCCTTTCAACATAAATAGAATCACTTGGTAAGTTTTAAAATTCCTTCAATCCTGTTGGATGTCTTCACCTCTACATGCAACATGTCACTTCAAAATATTTTGGTACAATGCTTTTCTTCCTCCTAGAGCCAACAAATATTAAAAGAAATGACCTCATCAAACCATTGTAACTAATCTAATAAATATTTGGAATTGGACACCATCCTCAACAAAAATGCCAATTTATTACCTACCAAACCTATATATCAAATATTACAAATTCCCTTAAGCAAGTGCAACCCTATAAAAACTTGGAAATGTTGCCCATAGAAACAACAATGCTTCCTCACTTTAGGCCAATTCTTTTCCAGCACAAGGGAGGAAACCCTACCAAAATTTAGTTTTATGGTATTTATTTAAAATAAAAGGAATGGTTGAATTTACAAAGACCAATGCCTATCTATTTGGGTGATGGAGTTAAAATCAAAATGCAAGGCTTTTAATATGACAAAGAAGACACAATTAAGTCATTCACTAATGTGGCTTAAATAGTACAAAACAAATCTTCAAATAAAGACAGAGTAAAAGGAGAGATTTGATTGGGGCTACTGAGGTACTAGTGATGTCATTATTGCTTCTTAAGAGTTGGAAGATGGGAGCTTGGCAACATGAAAGTAAGAATAACTAGGAACCCTTAAAGAAGATGCACCATCATAAACATGAAATTACCACCAAGTGATAACAAACAACCATGAACAACAAAGAAATAACCAAAACATGAACTCTTAAATGAAGTAGAGAAATTAGTACAACCTTCTTATTGGACAAACCACCAACACTATATCATTTTCTGAATTTGATTTTGTGATATGGTCAATAGGACTAAACAAGTCTCACCTAAACTCATGGAAATTGCAAAAACCATAATCATTCATGGAAAGAATAGAGTGATGGAAAAAGATTATATAACCCCTCTTCTAATCCTCCCAAATATATTCAACTAAGCTTAGATGGAACTCCTAATATTCAGGCCATGACTTTGGAAAAAGTACCCTCTCCTCTATTTAAATCTTCCAAATCAAAACCTAACTCATAAAATAATATTTATTTTTTGAAGGCCCTAATCCTCCTCAAGTGGAGCACTTCCTTTTGTCTTTTGAATAAATAAAATGGGTCCATATTGCCACCTGCCACTTTCTCTTTCATGAAATCCTTTTAAAGCATGAATTTCCTATTCATATGAGGGTTTTATTATGTCAACAAACACATGGTATTTCCCCATGCAAAAATTCTTCCAAATATGAAGAAAAGGTCTCGAGCAATATGTACATTGAGAAATGTAGTGCATGTAAGGACTTGTACATGTTTCAAAAAAACATAAATACAACAAATCCTTCTAGTTTCTTCATGTAGTTTTCTTCTTCTACATCCCCAAAAAGGAATGTTATGTTCACATCCATTTTTTCTACTTCAAGATCAAAATTAGTACAATAGATATAATAATTATAATAGAAGTAAACTTAGGAACAAGATAAAAACTATCAACAAATATTGTAACTGGGAGTGACCCTTTGCTACTAACTAAGCTTTGCATTTATCCCTTTTTGATAGCATGTTTGTACCATGTGCATCCTTAATGCCTTGTAAGTTACGAGAATTTTGAAACTATCTTGGTTGCCCTAATGGTAACAACTCCTCCTCAAAATTTGTTATATAAGGGGAAAATTTTACAAGACTCCAATGGTGTAAATATACGAGTTTTCCAATGCTGGGAAAGGTTCAATTCCAATGAGGCTTCCCTAGACCCATGAGACACCTTCACTGGTTGAACTTCTGGTTACACCCAAGGAGAAGATGAAAGATTGAAATGACCTTAGCTCAAGTGCATATAATGAAATTGTGCATATACGGAAAATATGCACATATCTTCCGTATATACATAAATTTCGTATATGCGCAAATTTCATATAGAGAAATTGCGCATATATGGAAATTGTGCATATATGCAATATATGCTCATATCTTCCATATATGTGCATCTTTTGTATATATGCATCTACCATATATGCGCAACTTCCGTATATGCGTAAATTTCTTATATGTGCATATCTTCCGTATATACATGTCTTTTACATATGTACATCTACCATCTATATATGTGCAACTTCCGTATACAAAAATTGCGCATATACGGAAATTGTGCATATACGGAAGATATGTGCATATCTTCCATATATGCATAACTTTCTTATATATGCATATCACCCATATATGTACATCTTTTAGGTATGTGCATATACCATACATGTGTAACTTCCATATATGGAAATTTTTCATATACGGAAATTGTGCATATATGAAAAATAGGCGCATATCTTTTGTATATGTGAAATTTCTCTATATGCACATATCTTCCAGGTATATGTGTAACTTTCGTATATACACATAACCTCCATGTATGTGAAACTTTAGTATATATAACTTTTATATATCTGCATCTTTTCTATATGCGCAACTTCCACATATGCACATACCTTCCGTATATGCATGTCTTTTATATATGTGAACGTATATTATATACGCAACTTCCATATACATAAATTGCACGTATACGGAAATGTACACATATAATAAGGTTATGTATATATGGAAGATATGCACATATCTTCCATATATGTACAATTTCCATATATGCGCAATTTCCATATACAAAAATTGCGTATATATGGAAATTGTGCATATACGGAAGATATGCGCATATCTTAGGTATATCTCTAACTTTCCTATATGTGCATATCTTCTGTATATGCACATCATTTATGTATCTGCATCGTATACATAAATGGCGTATTTATGTATATACGAAAGATATGCACATATCTTCTGTATATGCACGTTATTTATGTATCTGCATCATATACATATGTATCTGTATCGTATATGTGTAAATCCCATACACAGAAATTGTGCATATGTGGAAACTATGCATATACCAAAGATATGTCCATATCTTTCATATATAGACGCCCTTTATACGAAATTTGTGCATATACGGAAGATATGCGCATATCTTTTGTATATGCGAAAATTTTCTATATACACATATCTTCCAGGTATATGTGAAACTTCCGTATATACACATAACCTCCATGTATGTGAAACTTTAGTATATATAACTTAGATATATGTGCATCTTTTGTATAGGTGCATCAACCGTATATGCACATATCTTCCATATATGCGTAACTTTCTGATATGTGTATATCTTCTATATATGCATATCTTTTATATATGTGAATCTACAATATATGCACAACTTCCATATATAGAAATTGTGTGTATACGGAAATATGCACATATAAGAAAGTTATGTATATACGGAAGATATGTACATATCTTTCGTATATGCATAATTTCCGTATATGCGCAATTTTCATACACAGAAATTGCACATATACGGAAATTGCGCATATACGAAAAATATGCGTATACCTTTGGTATATCCCTAACTTTCTTATATGTGCATATCTTCCGTATATCCACGTCGTTTATGTATCTTCATTATATATGCACAAATTCCATATACAAAAATTACACATATATGGAAATTATGCATATATGGAAGATATGTGCATATCTTCTGTCTATACATAAATTTTGTATATGCACAAATTCCATATACAAAAATTGCGCATATATGGAAATTGTGCATATACGGAAGATATGTGCATATCTTCCATATATACATAACTTTCTTATATGTGCATATCTTCCATATATGCATGTCTTTTATGTATGTGCATTTATTGTATATACGCAAATTCCATATACAAAAAATGTGCATATACGCAATATATGTGCATATTTTTCATATATGTCCATCTTTTGTATATGTGCATCTACCCTATATGTGCAACTTTAGTATATGTGAATATATTCTGTATCTGGGTAAATTTATATGTACATATCTTCTATATATGGTTGTCTTTTATATATGTGCATCTACTGTATATGTGCAACTTCCATATACAAAAATTGTGTCTATACGGCAGATATGCGCATATCTTCTGTATATGCGTAACTTTCTTATATATGCATATCTTCCATATATGTATGTCTTTTATGTATGTGCATTTACCATACATGTGCAACTTTCATATATGGAAATTTTGCATATATAGGAATTGTTCGTATATGGAAGATATGTGCATAGCTTCGGTATATGCGAAACTTTTCTATATGCACATATCTTCTAGGTATATGTGCAACTTCCATATATACAGATAACCTCCATGTATGTGAAACTTTAGTATATATAACTTCCATATATGTGCGTCTTTTGTATATGTGCATCAACCGTATATATGCAACTTCTGTATATGCGTAACCTTTTTATGTGTATATCTTCCATATATGCATGTCTTCTATATATGTGAATCTACAGTATATGTGCAACTTCCATATACAGAAATTGCCCATATACGAAAATGTGCATGGTTCTCTTGCACGCATAGGAGGGTAATCAAGTCACTTTTTCATGATTTTACAACTAAAACCCCCAAAAAACTTTACTTGAGCATTCAACTAGGCCAAATGTCATAATATGACCTTGAAATAGTTTTAAAACATAACATAATACCAAAAATAACTAAAATGTGTTGGAGAGGAATGGTCTCCATCATGACATCATCCTCCAATATAGGAAATAATGATCAAGGAATTGATGCAAAGGTACAACAGTGATCCTAACTCTAATAAAATCCCAAAGTGCATGTGTACTTCTCCAAAAGATGCCTCCTCCATTGTGGCATCATCCAAAAGAGGCCCTACATCACCCTTTTCATGTATGAGGGAGCAACGTGGCTACAGTGAAACTTCGAAGGTATATAGAATCTATGTGCCTAGTAAAAGAGAAATGGAGTGTCATTATAAGCAAACTCAACTTGAGCCAACACTTGATCCCACTGCTTGGAATGATCTCCAACCAAACTACACAAAATATTGCCTAAAATTTTATTCAGGACTTCAGTTTGACCACTCGTTTATGGGTAGTATGTTGAACTAAAGTTCAATTATGTGTCGAGTTTCCTCCATAATATTCTTTAGAAATGTCCCAAAAATCTGACGTCTTGATCAAAGAAGATACTTTTGGGAATTCCATGTAATATTACAACTTCTTGAATCACACGTAAAGTATGTTCCAGAAATAAACTAGAAACTGAGAAAATGATACCACACACAATAAAATTGACATGTTTGTTTTTGACAATTGTCCCCAGAAGAACCCAATGTGGGAAAACTAGTCCAACAACTGAGGGTTTTATTATTATGCAGCAATGAAATTATGACTACAACCTCTAGATGCCCAAAACTAGCAATCCTCTACGTGATAAAATGGACAGAAAAATTAGTGAGACAAATATTCCCTAACCCAACACTGATCCAACTCCAAATCTGACACAAATTTGGTTGCTCGAAACACCTACATCAACCTTTGTGCCAATGTTGTGTAGCCACTCACATGCACTACCTAGAAGATCCTCTTATCAAGACATCCAACCCAACTTAGCCTCCAAAAATTACTTGTTGGCCCTTACAAAATTTCTCCCAGCCTCTAGAAATGATTATGGGATTTTTTTAAGAAATGATATCCAGTATGCTTCTATTGGCTATTGTTGCATAGCTGAGGAGGAGGAGAAACCATACCAATAACATTCATATTATCAAACTCGATACTATGAACGAATATTCAATAACCTCCTTGATGTGTGGCAAAAAATAGAAGAAATAGGGAATGAAAGATAAGCCAGAGTGACCCAAGCAATGATGTATGCTGGAGAACTCAAGTAAAATGTAGATGAACACAGTGAGTCCTAGAGGAGTTTATTTTCCCCATGAATCTTCATAACTGGGATGGGTCATCCTTGGAAACATGTAGGTTATTATCGCAATTAACATTACCCTGCTCAAATGTACCATAAATAAGTTATTCCTAATTACCTCACCACTTAATGGCTATGGATTGCTCAAGACCTCATTTAGTAAAGTTATGTGTGTTCACCATGTTCATAACTTGGATGGTTAGACCACTAAGGACGAGTGCATTGTCAAGATCCCAATGGGCTCTCTTCTTTCTTTCCTTCATTGTATCCATTCCAAGAAGGACAATGAATACTAACACACTACAACAAAGCCCAAACAACTTTGCAAGTTGCTCGAGAGTGAGAGGGATCTTGTCACACTCTCCGTGAACTTCCATGATTGAGGCGAACACAATACATGATGAGATGAGGATAGAGGATAATAGATGGTTGCAATACATCAACAAGGCCCTATACTCCAAAGCTTCAAAAGCTAAGTGATGCATGCATTTTTGCAATTACATCATTATTTAAGTCCAATACTTTAACTGATAGATCAACTTAACTGTAAATTTAAAATTATAATATAAATATTATCTTATATATATATATCAAAAATTTAATATTTTATAACTACTAAATTACACCATTAAATACATATAATAGTAATTTTTTTAAACAACAGTCAAACACTTCAAATTAAATATTATTATATATATAATATATATATTCAAAAAAATACTAATTTTAATGTTCAAAGTTAAACTATGGGAATTTTATAATTTTTTTAAGTCAACCCCAAACTAATTTGGGCTTGAATAAAAACTCAATGCAATATCCTATGCATATAGCAAGCCTAATGGTAATTTTATAAAAATCAACAACACACTTTTGTGATTAGCTTGATTTTTCAATTAAAACAAAGGGATTTGTGAAAACATATTTCATTGGTGTTTAAGAGTGAAAGAGAAGGCATTTTCAGTCTTTGTGTATCAGGCATCACATTTCCATCGATTTTCTTATTAAAGTGAAGGATTTTTGAAGTGCCAAGGTGCATATGTTCACATTACTGCTCGATCTCTTAGACATTCCACTTGGGCATGACAATGGCTTGGGTTCCTTTTGGGTTTGTTATGTGTGGTGATAACATGGTCGAGGGCTTGTCACTAACCGTACCAACCAGGGTTCAAGTCATCGACAAAGGGCTTCTTGGTTGGTCTATAGTAGACTCTCCTCTCATTTGCATTTTTGCTAGTAGCATGCCTCTCTTAGGCATAAGTATCAAGTGGTCTTATGCATAATTGGCCATATTAGTCCCAATCCTGTATTAATAGTGCCTTTCTTTCCATAGCATTCATGAATGGCTCTATGGAATGACAAGAGTGTTATTCTATTTACTCAACTTTGATTAGAAATGCCAAGCTTGGGAGCCTACAATCAGTCTCATAGTTTTCATAGTCTCTATGGGTTTTTTTCTCTATTATATGCAATGCTCAAATGAAGAGAATGTAATACAAAGATTTTGAATTTTTTCTTCTTGTTTAGTTTCCCCTTGAGCAGACCAGTAGCACAAATAAACTTCCTCTGTACTGTTTTTCTAAAAATAATTTAAGGGCGGTTATCGAGCACTGAGTGACCGCTACATCCATGGGAAAATATTGGTAGATCAAGCTGAAGGGATCTATCCGCCAACCAAACTAGAAAGGCCTAATGCCAAGGGCGTCAAGGAGATTTGACCCCATGACCTCCCGATAGGCAAGGAACTTAGCAACATGAACTCGACCAACTAAGCTATCACTGGAAACTTGTACTGTTTTTCTAATAAAATCCTAATCCTTACAAAAAAAAACAATTTTACCAAATTATAAATCTTATACTTATATATAATTAACTTCTAATAAACTAATTTACATATAAAATTATAATATTTAAATTATATTCTTTTAATAAATTATATATATATTAAACTTAAATCGTTGTAATTTCAATCTTTAACCCAAAAAAATAATAATTTATATAACATTTTTAATAATAAATTATTTGAGTTAAACAATTCAAATTAAATGAACATTTAAATATTTTATTTTTAAATTCCATTTTCTTTTATAAAATGTTTTATAATTTTAATAAACTTATAAAATATAAATTATTGTTGTTTTATTGGGGTGAAAGAATATGAAGAATTGGATTGGAACAACTTTACCACAATCCAAGCCTTGAAGTTTTTATTATAGGCATTATTGATACTTCCTCATCGGTCTCACTTAACTTATGGTTTTTCTACTTCAATTAGAATTTACCAATATTATAACATAATTTTTGTAAAATGAAATTTGGACTAATAAACCATTTTGCTGACAAAAAAAAATAAAAAAAAACTAAACTTTGTAAATATTAATTTCTAGCCTCAAAAAATCATGGAAAATAAATTCTGATAAAATAAACTTATTTAAACCAAAAAAAGTATTATTAAAAAATATATTTATTCTTTTAGAAGTGTATTTAATTCCATACCTATAATGTAAATTATTATTTCCTATTTTTTTAAATTTCTCATAAAATAACTATTTATAAACCAATATAAAACATGCTCTTTAAAAAATTAATTTACTACTAAACTGTACATCAACCAACTTAACATAAACATAAAAAATTATGATGTTAGAGAGACAAATTTGAAATGCTATAGTATATCTATATTTGTAGTCGATCGACATTCTAGCATGAAAATATTAATGATAACTAAATCAGCTTCATATCAAAAAATCAAGTTTTTAATTAAGTAAATTAATATTTGAAATGACTCTTTCCACGATAAATATCAATTAAATAATTTTGAATACATATTTTAAATTTAACATTGAAATGGAAAAATGAAGAAATATATTTTATACTTTAATATAATGTGACGATAATATTTATTGAAAAACATAATTAATATATTTGACATTCGATTTTTTTTCAATCTTAATTTTAACAAAATTATTAGAATTTTTTTCAAACTTATTATATTTTTTATGTTTCAATAATTTATAAACGACAAGGTTGTAATAAATATTTTGAAATTGAGTTTCAATTTTGGGGGTATTGAAGGTATTTTCAGAAAAAGTAGTTTTTATTCTCAACCTTCTTAGTGTTAAAATGATTACATATTCTTGCATCTCAATGTTTTGTAAATGTCTAACATTTAATTTCATTATGTAACTAAAGGGAATTGGTTAGTATTTTAGCAATGTTAGTTTCATTCTTTGTGCTAGTAGAAATTGAAGTATTCTTTTGATCTTGTAGATTAGGGTTGATCGTGTCCTTATACTCTCTTAACTTATTTTTATTTACTAATAATAATTTAATATTATCCCTACATGGTGACATCTTCCTATAATCCCCAAAAACTTAACCCATACATGGCGTCTCGATGTCATTTTCACATTGAGCCATTGGTGGTTATGCTTAAAGTTGGAAGCAATTTTGGGGAGGCTCTTGTCATCCCTGTTGTTTATATTGTTCTTATAAATTAAGTACCTAACCATGTCCACCTACTAAATGGGGGATAGGTTCACTTTTGTAAGGAGGATAAGATAGGGTACATTGGTTTTAATATCACGTTTTTAACTTATAACATTATTTTGGATTTTGTCCTTAATTATCCAATATTCTCTAGAAATGTCACATCCCGAGAGCTCATATTTGTATAAGATAAAAGGAGTGACAAGAGTATCAAATAGAAATTTCTTCTTATCCCACCACTAAAGTTTTGCTAATTTACACTTTTTTTCAATTCCATATTAAAATTTCCATCCCTCGTTTATCCTTTTTTAACACTATAGTTACAATTGACTTTATGATTAACATAGATTTCAAGATATTTGTATCAGCACACTTCCTCCAAACTATTATTATCATATATATGAAAGTGTCATAAATGATCTGATGACATTTGATTAACATGACCTTTATTTGTTCTATGTCCATAGTTATACCTATACTAGAACGAAAGTTTTAGAGTATTCTTAAGTAATTATTAAGGTCAAAGGAACAATATCATTAGCATAAACAGGAAGGATGATGGCTATACCAACAAGAGTTGGGCCAATACAACTAGCTTCCTTCGACCAAAATTCTATCTTATCAATGTAAATGCCAAAAAAATGGTGAACATGAGACAACCTTGTTTGACTAGTGTATTACAATTAATTTCTTCCAACCATCTTTCAATGTTCTAAATCTTGGTAATGATACTTCGATATAGCCTTAGAAAAATAACTTTTAACACATAAGAAACTTTAAATATATAATTACAAATTAAATTCTAATTCCAACAAATTTTAGGGAAGCAAATTTTAGACCTCCAACTACTACGGTTTCACAATTGACAATTCTAAGTGTTAGATGTCAATTGTAAGTGTGAGATGTCAAACATTATAGCAGATGAGGTGACAAAGGATATTAGTTCTATTATAATGCACTGTTATGGAATGTTAATTAAAGTTGAAAGATAGTACACAATTGAATGATATTTCTTAAAGTCAACGAGTCATATGTTTTTTATTTTTCCAAAATACTGGCCTAGTGAGGTGGGTTAATTAGCTAATTTTAATAATCTTGTAATTAAAAGAAATATCTTAATAATAATAATTTTATAATTTAAAAAAAAAATAAAATTTATTCCTAATTAAAAATAAGAAATAACTAAATTTTAAGTGTAAAAGTCATAATTAAATAAAACACCAAACTCCTCTTCATTAATAGACAAAGAGACCCACTTATAATACAATATTCTTTTTTACTATTAAAATTTACTAAAACATGCCCACTCCAACTAACTCTTGATTTGAAGCTTTAAACTTTTTAAAAGAAAAACACACACATTCATTCATTAAAATTTAAAATATTTATACACATATTCTTTCATTAAAATTGAAAATATTTATATTTAAAATTTTATTTATGATTTAGTCTATGAAAAATAATTTATACTTTATCACTAATATTGTGATTGTGTAAAATTTACTCAACCTTCCACCTTCCACGTTATGAAATAACCCCTTCTATTGAATTTGATCCCATATTACTTATATTATTACTTTTATATTTTCTTACTTACAATGCTACATTTAATTTAATTTATTTCGTCAAAACGTAAAATCAAAATGGTGGAATATCAAACATGATACTACTGCAAAATATGTCATCTAAGCTTAACCAAAAAAATACATGTCATACAACCTCTGGTACCAATATTTTGAAACGAATGTACAAACTTAACTTTGAATATGTGAGAGAAAGGCCGACAGGATCGTTTAGCCTGTTCAACTAATAATAGAAGAGACCATGAGTTAAACTGAAACAAACCTGCTGAATACATTACAAACTAAATTGAATATGGTACATATTATTACACCCAACATTGGCACATTCACACATCTATGTTAGTATTGACAACAAATTAGTTATGTTTTTTTATGTAAATTGTAATTAGTCGGTTGCATACCGAATAGTCGGTTATGTAACGATAGATGTAACGATAGGCATGATATAAAACTAATGTACTACACATGAAATAAAACAAAGCGGAGAATCATAATTAAATCATCCATTCAGTTCAAATTTAAGTTTCATATCTTGGCGAGGGTTTCTTGTTTTTCTTGCTGTTTCTTTCGTTATTTCATTTGTCTATTTCTACAATTGGTATCAGAGCCCAGTGGCTGTGCGAAGGTATGAGTGGGTAGACCCTGCACCCTGATGCTGCATTGAATTCCGAGGCGAAGGTGTGATGTTCTGAGGTGAAGCTGTGACAGAGTCTGCGTGAAGCAAAACCGTGAGACTGTACCTCTGCGCGGGCTGGAGCGTGAAGGCGTGAAACAAAACCGAGAGCTGGAGCGTGACTGTGCAGGGTCCGTGTGAGTTCACTGTGCGTGCGTTTGCACTGTGCATGCATTTAAAGAAGAGCTGGAGTGGGCTAGACTGCCTGTGGCGTGGTGCTAGAGCGTAAGCCGTGTATTGAGTCCTGTGGCGTGTTGCCTGCGTTGAGAAGCCTGTGCGAGCAACCGAAGAGGCCTGAGGTGAAGGAGCCTGCGTGAAGAAGCTGTTCGGGTGGAATGTGAAGGCGTGGTGCTGCGTGAAGAGGCTGCCTATGCGTACTGCGGGCTGAGCGTAAAAGCTGTATGAAAGAGCCAGCTGTTTGGGTGGAGCGTGAAGGTGTGGTGTGTGCTGCGGGCTGAGCGTAAAGACTGTGGAGAAAAGAGAGCATGTCTATTAAAAACTGCGCAAAACCTTAGAGAGCCTGTCTGTTAAAGACTGTGGAGAAAAAGACCTGTCTGTTTAATACTGCGCAAAACCTACACTGTTGGAGAAAGACGCGTTATCTGCCTTCTACTGCTAGAGCTTGATTTGGGTATTTTATTTTATTTTGTCTCAGAAAATTCTTACTTAAGTGGTGAATGTGAGAAAGTCAGGAAACAAGAACAGTTTTTTTTTTGTCTCAGAAATTTTCCAGAAAGTTGTTTTATCTCAGAATTTTTTTTTAAAAGCTGTGAAAGTAAAGGAGTGTGTGAGTGAAATAAGAAGGAAAAGAAGACAGTTTTTTTTTGTTGAACAAAAGGAAAATTTTTCAGGGTTCTTTCTATTTGGAGAAATAAGGAGATACACAACTTATTTTTCTTTTAAAGGAATATAAAACCCTAGGAAGTCTGAAACCCTAGGAAAGAAAAATGGCCAAGATGTCGAATGTGAAATTTGAGGTGGAGAAATTCACCAGAAAGAGCAATTTTGCTCTTTGGAAACTGAAGGTTAGGGATCTGCTTGTGCAATAAGGGTTGCACAAGGCATTGGATGGGCGACTAAAAAACCTGCAACCATGACTACTTCAGACTGGGAGGACTTGGATGCCTGAGCTCTCAGTACCATCCAGCTATGTCTAGTGGATGAAGTTCTCTTCAACATTGTTGAAGAGACTACGGCATCAGGATTGTGGGAAAAACTTGAAAATCTCTATATGACAAAGTCATTGACCAACAGAATTTATCTAAAAAGACAATTATACAATCTTCGAATGAAAGAAGGTTCAAACGTTGCAGAACATTTGAATGTTTTTAATACACTAATATGTCAATTAACAGATATGGAAGTCAAAATACAGGAAGAAGATAAATCCATAACCTTGATGTGTCTCTGCCTGAATCATGGGATCACTTCGTAACTTCAATCAACTTCAGCTCTGCTGATTCTTTGAAGTTTGAATCAGTCGTGGGAGCTCTTCTGTCTGAAGAAGTA